>OV651817.1:25996704-26144668 GCA_927349885.1 Psylliodes chrysocephalus
ATGCAAATTAATTAAAAATTTTTATGGTCTGCGCTAGAATTCGACATTAACTTATTTTTCAATAATTCAATTTTTCGAAAAAAATATTGAGTGTTAAAAACTTTCCAAAAGAATTTGTTAAACCAATGATGGCACAAGAAGAACCTATTTCAGAAGCATTTAAAAATTTGGATGGTCTTAGGGATTACAACCCCCATTAAAATTTTTTGGGGTGCTCCGTTTTCGTATATATTTTTTATAGGAAGACTACATTTTTGTTTTCATTCTTTGACAGTTTCGGAGTTGTTTTTTATTTGTTGTCATTTATTAAAATAAATAAAAATCTGCTACTAGAGGGATTCGAACCTGAGACCCTTCAATCTCAAAGTCATGACTCTAACCACTTAGCCGCCAACCCACCCCCTAGTTTCTAAGTTACCTATTGTAAAAATCGATTTTCAGTTTGTAACTTCAAAAGGAAATAACTTTTGTATGCACTTTTATAGTTATGACTAACCGACTCCAAAAGGACCTGAGGACCAACCTTTTTGTTACACTATATTGTGAAGACAGAAAAAAGTGATTCACTCATCACTCATGTTTCTTTTGCATAATTATTGTTAAACTGTAACAGGCAATGATCTGTCATTTGTTTAAATTGGGTAATATAAAGGCGGGTAAAGATCTGAGCACGTACGAGTATGAGGCAAGCCGAGGACGCATGAGCATGCAGATGTGGACTAGCTTCCGGCAAATTGCGCCGTGCGACCTCGACCCGATCCGTTGGTTGGCGGTACATCAAAGGGATTCAGTGCGCAGTACGTGCCAGTGTTGTCGTTGCTATTACAATTGTAACAAATCTATTACTAAAAAGGTACACCAGTACGTTATTACGACTTTTAAGAAAAAAGGAAAAATCTATTACTTTTTAAAATATCGAAATTTTATGAATGGTTCTATCTAAACTTCAGAGCGCATGATTAAAAAATTTTTAGAAATCTATACATTTGTTATGTCCGTTTTCTTGTTTGAACAAATCCAAGATAGGGCCAGGTCTTAGTTTAGTAGGAGATTACCACCAGCCTCCAGCATTTCAGCATAATTTATATCTTATTTCTAATAACTTCAAGACTTTAAAGAAACTTTAAATTACAAAAATTTACCTCTAGTGAATTTTGGGCTAACATCTTTGAAATAAAAAATTTACTGGACGAACCAATGTTTCCTAATTTAAAAAAATTAATTTGCCGTTTATTATCGTTACCCCATTCTTTTGCAGCAGCAGAAAGAATTTCTTCTCAACTAAAAGTTTTATTGTTAAATGTATTTAATAACAGTTCTGGTACATTTATGTTACATTTAAATATTATCTATTACAATTTTATTACCTTTTGGTTTAAAATTCTATTACGAAAAAATTAATTGATGTGGCAACACTGGTACGTGCTCAGTCTGGACGGGAAACTTGTACCGAATAGATCAGCTGTACTCAACCTTTTTTTCTTTCGGGCAACATGAATCTGTTTGTTATGCTACATGGGCCGCAATATTTTTGGGTGATAACTAAAGTTGCCACCTTTTTGAAATGTAAATAAAGTCCAATGGGTGACGATAGGGATTCGGTTTAAATCTTTTCTAAAAAAAAAGACAATTTGTTTCAAAAATGGACTGTAGGTGTATTAACCATTTAAAATTACTTGGGATCGCTAATACATAAATCACAAAATATAAATGCAAAATAATAAAAATATTAGCATGATCCCATATATCACAAACATATTTCGGAAATATTTCAAAAATATTACATTAAAACATTTATAATGTATAAATATTACGAAACATCCCAGAAACATTTCTGAAATGTGTCTGAAACGTAAAAATGTCCTGTACATATAATATTTCACAGTAATATTTCTGAAATAAAAATTTGAAACCTTTCAGAAATATTAAATAGTAATATTTCAGAAATGTATTCTAGCTTTTTTTTCTAAAATAATATTATACTAAAAAAATACATTTATAAATATACATGTTTATTTAAAATACACAAAACTCAAACATTGATTCCTAAACAAATAATCTAATAAATAATTTTTAAACATTATTTCATAAAATATAAAGGCGAATCGCTTCATTTCCACAAATTCCTTTAAATGCACTAATCTGAAACAAATATTTTTTTTTTTAATAAAAGTCCCAAGTAAAGAAACATTTACGATGATTACAATCTGATCATTAAGATCAATTAGCAATTTTATTATAACTTATCAAAGGATGAAAAAGTTCATAGACTAATATTCTACTCACTGGTATACCTCAGAGTCTAATTATTTAGTTACACTACCGTTAACGTATAACACTTAACAGCACTATACTCTGCTTTAACATCACTGAACTAACTAAAAAGGCTTGGTTCTCTTGAGTCTTCTTATTAGATTGGTATTGTTTAGGAGCTGGATAATCTCAAGGTTTCCATGTTGGAGCAGTCGTTGGTGATATTGGAAAAATTTTGTATTGTATTTTCAACAGTCTCCACTTTAAGGTCCCTATGAAGATTACTATTGTGTCAGTACCAGGGTGCATCGACGATGTTCCTTAATACTTTATTCTGAAAACGTTGAATAACTTCGATGTTGCTTTTACTGGCACAGCTCCAAAGCTGGCGAATCGCTTCATTTTCACCAAATCCTTTAAATGCACTAATCTGAAACAAATTATAGGTAATTAAAAAGTCTATTGGTATTGTTTTAAATTAATTATAAAACTAACAATACTCATGCCTACCCAAAACATGAAGCTCCACTTTTCAATCAGCTGTAGAACTAATAAATAAAACTGGTGAAGGGACAGCAAATGTAGGTTATATTTAAATAGAAATAAGAACATAAAATACCTATAAATTTGATAAACTAAATGGCGTCACTCGTCGCAGAAAAGATATAAAGTTATAAACCTAACCTAAACAAGCATTGTAATACCTCAATTTCTAAAGACATATTCTGCCTATTCTGCTTCCCATATAACAACAGCACAACGCATAAATAACAAAAAAAAGAAAATGTCAAAAACCGACAACTCAAATCCATAATTATTTGGAATATAGGGTTGTCTCTGGCTGGACATAGAATGAAATAAAATACCTACATATACCATCTTGAGCTTCTTACAAATCAGAAATTATTCATTAAGTGTTGGCCTTTTACAACAAATATTTCAGTAACATGTTTGAAATGTTTGAAATATTTCTGAGATAATGTGTGCTGTATGGGATAGCATGATATTTATCGCTTAATGTTAATGTTTTCGCGCATTTCGCTCAAAATTTTAAAAACAAAAAGCAATAGTTTTAAAAAGCACCTTCCTAATAATAGTGTTTGGGGCTCCACAAAAAAGCTTAGAGGGCCGCACAAAAAAACTTGGAGAGCCGCATGCGGCCCGCGGGCCGCAGGTTTAGTATGGCTGGAATAGATTATAGAGTTTTCAAGATTTATTTTGCATGAAGTGGAGTCAGGAAAAGGTTTTGCTTCTCCTGGATGTATATAATCAGCGAGATATTTTATGGAGAGCAAGATAAAATAATAAAACAGGCACCAGACCTCCATTTTTGTTTTAATTATACGAGTATTCTGGGTTTACAGTTAAGTACTTGCGAATTCACTGGATCAGTAGCGAACAGTGCCTCGTGCTTCTACCATTCATGTGTACAAAATGCGCCGCACGAAGCATTCGGTTTGGCCTCGGCTTGCCTCATACGGGTAATGTTCTTCCATTATCAATTGCAGAACATAAAAACTCGTTCGGAACCTTTACCGACAATTTTGTTTGATCTGCCATAGGCGTAGATGCCTACCTCATTTTATAAATTTATTTTATAAATACTTTTAATATATATCATATGCAAGAAAGTATTCGTTAAAAGGAAATCGAATCATTATAAATTGGACGTTATTATACGCCTTGATTTAGACAGATGCACTTAATTGTAGTCTTACTTGGACTTAAAAAAAATCATTATAGCTCGTTAACTTGCTACAACTGAATATTAATATAAAACGTAAAAAAGCGAGTAAAGTGTACCTGCCTGTAAGGGCGTTTGGTTTAAAGAGGGTACCGGATGTGAATTGAGTTGTTTTTGTATCCTATTCATTTTTTTTTTTTTTTAAATGAAATTTTAAAGCAAAAATTATAAAGGAAAATAAATTCTTTGCAAATAAAACGAAAAAAAAAACAATTTAATTCTAAAGTATCTTTATAACTAATCATGGCAGTCTGAATCCTTTGAACTAGAGTCATCATTTGGTTGAATTATGATGGGTTGTAAAGAGGGCAATACTACATACTCATCTTCTTCTTTAATAACATGTTCGACGCAGTTTTTTTCCAAAGCTCTTGGCGGTCTGCTGCTAGAACTTTCTTTACGAGTTCTACAACCTGTTTACTCAGTTCTGGAGACTGATTACATTTTCGTAATTCTGATTTTACGTTTTCCCATATTAACTCTATAGAGTTAAATATGCAATAGTAAGGAGGTAGTCTGAGAAAAGTATTAGGTAAGAGCTGTTCATTAAACCATTTTTCAAATAATTTTGCTGTCATATCTTCATGATAATCAGCTGCACAGTTTTTAGTTTAACAGATAATAATAAGGCATTAGGCACGAAACCGTCTTTGCTTCCAGCGTGTACTATTATAATACGTTTCCCTTTAGAACATGGCCCATTCAAACAGCAATTTTTACTACTGTCAACCCAACCGAAATTTACTACATCGTGACTGTCAAACCATGTTTCATCTAGATAAATTAAGTGTCTATTAGAACTTCTGTACTCTTTTATCTGACGCAAATAATCTTGTCGCCATTGAACTATCCTTGACGATTCGGTGATTGCCATCCGTTTATTCATTTTTTTTTGTGTTTAAAACCACATGGTGACAAAACTTGACGCAATGTTTCCAAACTGGTATAAGTGTATCCTGGAAAATCTGCTACCTTTTGCTGTATTACTTCCAATGTTGGAACCCTGTTCTCCTTATATAAACTATAAATTGTCCTTCGTATAAAATCTTGGGTAGCTCTGTCAACTGATTTCAGTTTTTCTTTACGTTTTTCGGTTTTGTGAATGATCCACAGCTACTTTAGTTAATTCAGCAATTCTTATTATGATCGCATTATCAGACTGCTGAATATTTTCCTTTTTTAAACATTCGAATATATTTAAAATAACTTGTGTTTGTATATCTAAATCCTTATTGTTAAAGTCATACCTGTCTTTAATCTCACTACATTGTGCAATTTCATTTTCTTCATTCGCCCACGGTCTAAAGAACGTCATATTTATATTTATTAAAATAAATTTAAATTAAACCAACCACACATACAAAACACACCGCACGAGAGTACTCCACTGATATCGCAGACTGTCTTCCAGGAATATTTTCGAACACTCCTCCCCTTCGTAAACCTTCGGCCAATACAGTGCATTTAAGTTTACGATTCGATGTTTTCATTGGTTAACAACGGAGATGATGGATTTTGACACATATATATCAAGTACACGTTGACTGACCGTTCCTTTAATATTTACCGCATTGTATAAGGGGAGTAAACATTATTTTTCGTTTCTAAATTTGGCATGAGTACCGTGCGTATATATTAAATATTGATGATTCCCCACATAACTGTGTTCTACAATGGATATTGGAAGGACTATACGTGCTCAGATCTGTACCCGCCTTAACACAAAAATTGTATATTTGTCAAAAGCCAGGGGGCCACAGCCTCCCCCTATGGGTGTTCATATATGCTATGAGAACCAAAACAAGAAGGCAACATTATTTGGCAAATCAATATTGTGTAATAATTACCGAACAAAAAATATTAAAAAGTTTTTGTGAAGCATGTTGAAATAGACGTTTTAAGATGAATAATGAAATATTTTAATCTGTTTTGACCTTGAATTATTTTTTGTGTTGTAAAATAGCTTAATATAATTTTAATTTTTTTTAATTCCCTAAATTTTGTTAATTATTAATAAAATATATATATTTTAGGTTGTTCAAAACTTATTGATATCACATCTAGAATTTCGCACAGAAGAAAGTTTGGATGTAAGCCCTTATGTTTTTAAAAGAAATTTAACTACTATTGTAGTACCCCTAGGTGATAAATTGCAAGAAGTGAAGGATAATTATATGAAAGTAAGTTATTACTGATAACATCAAATTGGTTTATAACATTCTAAGCATTTTCATCTTTCTATAAAAGTCTGGTCTGCGTCTCTTAAGAGCAAACCGAACACCTTTAAAAAGTTTAAATTCCTTTTTACGCCTTTATTTTAGTCCGATTTTTGTCAAATTTACTGTAATTACTAATAATTACAAAACTTAGGGTGAAGAAACCTTTTTTTTTAACCATCGAAAAATATGTATTTTGTCAATTTTTAAATGGAAAATCAAAAAAGAAGTTTACGCGCCATTCTGTATAAAAATCTTTGAAAATTTGTTGCTTTTTGTTTTAAAATAAATATCAAGTAGTTTTTAGATAAAACGATTGCCTTTTTCTTAAATGTCTGCAGCGTGCTACCATATCATTGCAGAAATTTAAATCTCTCAACTTTTTCGAGTAATATTCAACTGCTAAGTATTTCCAGTGGCGCACTTATAAATACAATTTTATATGAAAAAATCCTCTTAACATTTTTAATGTATTCAGTGGTGTGAAAGAGTTTATCTAAATATTTTTAATACAACCAAAATTTCGTGCAAGATGGTTAAATAGCTATTTGTATTACTAGGGAGGAAAGTGCCACTTTTCCTCCCGCAGGATGAAGTTTACTGCCCGACGCCAAGCGGAGGGCAGTAAACATCCAAGTATATATATATATATATATATATATATATATATATATATATATATATATATATATATATATATATATATATATTTTTTTTTAATTAAAAAGCATTTTTAGCAAGTAGCACTATAGCATTATGGAGATAGGCATACGAAATTTAAAAATGCCTACTTACTTTTCGTCATTAGGTGACGTTCTTAGTGACTCTCCCTGTATAAGAGTCTATTTATACTTCCTTATTAGTATTTGCATTAGAATTATGATTAAGGATTAAGTTGAACATTCACAATGTAATGGGGACATTTATACTCAATTTATTATTAGTATTAGCAGTAATATTTATGCTTAATAATTGACAGGTTCAACCATAGATTACTAATGTGAATAGATGGGAAACTCAATGGTAAAATTTTGAGTCGATGTGCTGCCATCTATCAAATTGGAGTGGTACTAAAATTCAATATGGCCGCCACGAGTGGGCTTTTTGAAATTTAACTTTGTAGTAGTGCAAAAATGTAATGAAGAAAATTAAATAAAGCAAAAAATTGGAAAAATATTTGACTAGTTTCAAATCATAAAACAACCATATGGCTGTTTTGTGATTTGAAATTAGTCAAATATTTTGACAATTTATATCTTTATTTGATTTTACTTCATTATATTTTTGCATTAATTTCAAACTTGAAATAAAATGCAAATTATTTTATTTTTTTTTATTACAGTAAATTAACGCAGCATCATATAATTTGTCTATTTAAACATGGAAATAATCAAACGTATATGCATTTACACCATTTAAATAATTAAATATTTATAAAACAAACCCATCAAAAATGTTTTCTGTAACAAAATCAGCATATATAAGTGCTCAAGACCTTTATAAAAGTTTTGCGACTTGGAGTGGCAAATAAGTTTAAAAAAATTGAAGTTGAAGCATCATCCTTTTTTACTATCCAGGAAAATTTGAGTGTGGATAAAATTTGCCATACGGTTATTGAGTCGACTAGTTAGGTTGAGGAGCATTTCTTCATCCGATAATTGTTTTCTTGATTCATTTATACAGCACTTGTAGTTATCAAATTTTTATTTATCATGTGGGCACTGTGATAAATGAATTTAACTTTTGAGCATAAATTAAACTTACACACGTTTGGACCGTTGAAGATTTTAGGGTCTTTTCTGGTTTGATGTCAATTGCATTGAATCAATTTTTGATATTGATGGCTGAGGCTCAAATATTTCATCGATTGACAGGCTATTTTGGAGGGCCAACATTTTCTTTACAACAATGATCATTTAAAAACTGAAAACAAAAAGAAATTTAAATAACAAACCAATTATTTTAAGACTGAATCAAAAACAAGTTTGTAAATATTACTTACCGTTAGTACTAAACAGTGATGGTGCATTTTTCTTTAAGACATTACAAATTATTTGCTTATCCTTAATATGACGACTGCATATTTAATGTGGTATAAATTGCATCACTACCAATATCTGGAAGTGCTTTATTGTTTGTTGCTGACATCCATCTTCCCATCGTTTGAATACATGCTTAAAATTGGAAAGTGTCGAAAAATAAATCTAGATTCTAGATAAATCAAAATTCAATACACCTTTGTACACCTTCAAATACAATAGCCATTTTAATTTCCCCAAGTTTGAAGTTTTGATGAGCTAAAAACTGACATATTTCGATACGAGCGCCATCCCGTTAATTGGAGTGGTACTAAATTACCAACCTCATGTTTTTCCATTTGAGTTACCAGTCCCTGGGTTCAACTTTTAAGTTTAATCTTAAATTTCTTCTTTTCTATCAAATGAATCAATGACGTATTTGGCCTTTGGTTTTAATAGATAACGGATAATGACAATTGACAATACACATATGATTATGTTGTCAGATGTTTTTTTTGTGTCATCGGCATCAACTGCTACCGGTTATTAGCCTTGTGTTATGTGTATGCTTTGTTACTGTTTCCCAGCGCCACTTTAGGAACAGTACTGTTAATTAGTACCCAACAGTGAATGGTCAAGTAGGGAATCCTACCAAGGCATCAGAATTAATTTTAAATAATTAAATTAAATGAAAAAATTCCGGCCAACGGTGGGATTCGAACCTCGGACCATTGGATCCGCAGGCAGAGACTACCACTGAGCCACCCACCCCGTTGTCAGATGTTGTTTATAGGTTTGTTCCAACAAGCTAGAAAATGATAATATTTCGATACAAATCATGCGCTGTATACAATTTTTGTGTATCAGCAGTGTTTACCGCATTGATAAGGCCAGATCAATGGTTTACCGAGTATAAAGTTGACAAATGACATGTCATCACGAGGAAGCAAAGGCCTCTTTTCTGTCTGATTTGTCTCAAATTTCTGCTTCATTTAATCTGTTATAAATTTGAGACGTAAATCCGTTAAAATGTCCTTAACTAAACCTATTTTTGAATAATAATATATTTAAATAAAACTAACTAGTAAAAATATTAATAAAAACACGTTTAAAACTCAAATGTCTTAACAAATATTCTAAGAACACAACTGGCCTCTTACACATTTCTTCAGTAACCAACATTTTGTTGACTGCAGAATTATATCTTATTAGGAGAAAGAGTATTAAAAAAGAAGCACTAATGCTAATTCTAAAACGTGTAAAAATACCCTTTTTGAATATTTAGTACAGTTTATAATCATAATACTAATACAAATAGTAATAATAAGGGAGTAAAAATAGACCCTAAACAACTTATCTCGTGGAATCTAAAACATTAAACATGAATTAAATAATCGGTGTTACAAAAGATACTATCTGTAGTAATACAAACCCGGATTCCCAAATTACAGTCTTCAACAACACCCGTGTCCCATGTTACTAAATTGATGTCATCAATTGGCTAAAAGTAACATTAATAACTTTAGTAGTAATAGTACAGGATCCGAAGTAAGGCCGACCTTCACCCATCTGTTTAACGGATGAAGTTTTTTTTTTATTAAATAAAATATATTTATAAATATAGCAGAAATGGGTTGCCTAAGAAAACACTGTCACGCCTATTTTTTACTTTCTTTTCTGTATACAGATAAGGAAAGTATAGGAATCATGATGAAAGTTGCATATTCGAGATATTTGAGAAAAAGTGCAAATTTCAAATTTTAAAGATAACTCAAAAACGGATAAAGATAAACAACAAATTTTAAACTTGGGCTTTGATCCATCCTGCGGTGAGCTGATTAAATTTTGGGCATAGTCGAAGCACAGATTACCCAAATGCGAAAGTTGACAAAGAACATCAAAATTAAGAGGGAGATAAATGGCCATACCCATTTAAAGGTCCCTCGTTTCCAATCGCGCAGTTCCGAAGGCAAAAGTTATTTCATTATGGGAAGTTGCCGATGCTCCTAGATTTTCTGATGTTATGTGACATTGGACTTTAAATCAAATAAATATGTACATACATTTTTTAGTTACCTCAGACGTTACATACAAATAACGCATAATTAAAATCCGCTAAACATAAAATAATACAAAACCATTTAAAAGTTTATAGTTTACATTTATTAATGACAATTAATGACACTTTTAAAAAAGGCGTTAAATTTTAATTTTTTATGTGACAACCTTGCTTAGGTTGCTGTAAATGAGGTGACATTCAGGACAATTAGGACCGGTCTTGACGCTTTGCATTGTGTATATTTTTGGACAAAAATATTGTGTATTTGTGTCTAGTCTTCTTCTGTAGATAAGTCATGAGTGAAACGAGGAATTTACGTCGTGGTGGCATCTAGGTCACGTATAAAATGTTTTCGAATTCATAGCTGTAAATTTATGAACACTTTTCTACTGCAACTTCCGTTTTAGGTAGCAGCAATATTTTTATTCATTTGAAAGTTTATGATATCAAATCATTATTTGGATGTCTAAAAACACCAACCGAATTTTTTTATCAGTACATTTATCAGTGGAATATTTATTTTTTGAAAAATATAGAAAATTACTTACCTTGTCCCACACTTGGGAATAATTCGAATAATTTGTAATACAGTTCAAGGATTTAAACACCCTTGTCAACATTTTTCTTATGACTACCTATCCATGTTTTTGGTTCTCTTTAAAGTTTGTAACATGAAAATTGGAATTGCAGCTAATGAGTACAAATTAATAATGACGTGTTTTAGGGTTTTTAGATTTTCACATTTTAAGGGGGGGAAACGTGGAGTAAAAGTTTATTTGGAATTATCGATTTTTTTTAAAGGTAGGAACTTGAACATTGGAATTGTAGGTTCTCGTCATAAATAAATAATGAAGTGTTTCAGGGTTTTTGCATTTTAACATTTTAAGGGGGGAAATGGGGGGTGAAAATTTGTTTAATAGTATGTATATATTTTTTTTGTTAAAAATTTGAATTACAGCTATTGATTAAAAATCACAAATGATGTGTTTCATGGTTTTTTCTTTTTTACAATTTAAGGGAGGAAAACAGGGATGAAAATTTGTATAAAAGTATATTGTTACGCCGCACCCTGCAGTAGCCTGCGGCTATTATAGGAAACGTACAGATAGAAAAAATAAGTGGAATGTTACTCATCGCCCTACAGTGTGCTGAGGTCGTCATAAGTAAAAGAAGATAGAATAGTCCAGAAATGTCATTGCCCGTCAAGAATATTCTAGACGACAGTTCGCGAAGGTTCGAGAAGGGTCAAACAAGCTATATAAGAATGATCCTGACGTCAGTTTTCAGTTTTTATGATAGACGTTACATGTTAATGTTATCAGTTGCATTGTTATTGTAAAGTTGAGTTGAAATTAATTGTGATACCAAAAACCTGTGTAACAATATATTTTTGAAACGTTGGAACTTGAAAAGTATAATTGTAGCATAAATAAATAATGACGTGCTCTGTGGTTTTTAGATTTTTGTATGGTAACAGTCATAAAAATAAACTAAAATTTAAAAAAAAAATATTAAAAATCAATAAAAATTAATAAAAATTAATAAAAATTAATAAAAATTAATAAAAATTAATAAAAATTAATAAAAATTAATAAAAATTAATAAAAATTAATAAAAATTAATAAAAATTAATAAAAATTAATAAAAATTAATAAAAATTAATAAAAATTAATAAAAATTAATAAAAATTAATAAAAATTAATAAAAATTAATAAAAATTAATAAAAATTAATAAAAAGTAATAAAAAGTAATAAAAATTAATAAAAAGTTATAAAAATTAATAAAAAGTAATAAAAATTAATAAAAATTAATAAAAATTAATAAAAATTAATAAAAATTAATAAAAATTAATAAAAATTAATAAAAATTAATAAAAATTAATAAAAATTAATAAAAATTAATAAAAATTAATAAAAATTAATAAAAATTAATAAAAATTAATAAAAATTAATAAAAATTAATAAAAATTAATAAAAATTAATAAAAATTAATAAAATTAATAAAAAATAATAAAAATTAATAAAAATTAATAAAAATAAATTAAAATTAAAAATGAGTAAAAATAAATAAAAATGAAGAAATATGAATAAATATAAAAAAAAATGAATAGAAATGAATGAAAATAAATAAAACTAATAAAAATTAATAAAAAAGGAAGTCATGTATTTTTTATATTAATAACGAGACTACATGCGAGTAAAGTCGCGAGCAAAGCCGCGGGCAACAGCTAGTTCATTTTATATTTTAGCTTTAGACTGTGCGCGGAACGAAAGGCAAAGAGTATGGCAAATAGAGGTGAAATTTGCTTTTCGGGATGACTCCGGTTTGCTCTTAAGTGTACTCAGACATAATAATTGGCTCATTCTAGTATTTTAGTACTAGCCTATAAATTTTAATGTTCAAAAAAGGCGAAATTAATTTTAAAAAATGTTATAAAAATGTATTATTTTTTATGAAGTAACTTAAATGCACCGGCAAGAATGTTCCTATTGTGTATTGTTAAGTTTTAGTTATAGTTTTTGGTTGTTATTGTGAATATTGTTTTTAGGTTTTAGAATATTATACTAGAACTCTTGTTAAATACAAAGTGATTCAAGGTAATTGTGCCAACTTGACCAAAGGAAAAATATTTATGATGACCAAAAGTTACAAACAAAATAGGGCAACTAGGTATATAATAAAAATTATAAATTAATATTTGTTTAAATATGCTCTCTTGTAGTTCAAACTATGATGAAATCATTAGATGTCTCAACATATGCATAACACTGTACCATGCTTCTGAATTACTAATAAGACATGGTTTAAGAAGCTTTCTTACATTCTTTGATGGTATGAAATTATTTTTAAATCTATTGTGTTTTGTTTACATTGCTGGCAAGATTAAACCTTCGGTCCTGCTTTGCATGTGTTGAAGTAAACAGTATATGACTTTTGCATGTGCAAGATAGGAAAGTAACGGGTGTCCCAAAAGTTTTGGGAAAAAGTTTGTCTGTGCTCTGATGCGGAGTATTAAATCAAATTTATCTAGTTAGCCATATCGAAGAAAATGGATCCCTAGCGGTGCTGTAGTAGTTTTTATTTATTGTTAAGGAACTACTTTGTGCGTAGTATTATGAGGGATAAATAAATTTTTAAAATATTTTTTTTATATGTCTTTAATTTTTTTCTCAAAACTTTTGGGACGCCCGTTATGTGGTATCGACTACCGATTGGGATAGATGACTCGACCTGTGAATCGCATCATTGATACTGCGTTTCTTTTCCTCCGTGTGTGAACGTCATTAACTATTTACTCCAACAAACAAAGCAGGAAGGTTTATAAGTAGTACCATAAATGTCAAGATATTTACTAAGTTATTAATAAATTAATTTTTGGGTTAGTTTTAAATAGTAGTTTATACATCAAAAAAATGTAAGTTAAAAAATATTTTTTAGAACACATTGATAAACCATTAATAAAGAGAAATACAATGGTAAGGGAAATAATGGCAGATGTTAGAGAATATTTAGGACCACCACCACAGGTCCTCCACTTACCTAGTGGAGATGTTACAGAAGTGCGTATTTTCTCTAAATAATATAAAAACAAAAAAAAATTAATTTATTATTTCCAGATTTCGCCAAGTGTCAAATTTGGTCATCCTAAATTTTACAAGTTGAGAGATATATTAATAGATCACTTTAAAGAATCTAACAATTCTAGTAGAGTAATAGTTTTTTTTGAGTACAGAGAATCTGTTAATGAAGCCTACGCCTTACTGATTCAGTCAAAACCAACTATTAACCCCAGGATATTTGTTGGACAAAAACAGGGCGTTACACAAAAAATACAAATAAATGTAAGTATATTTTTTAAATTATTTTCATTAAAGGTTAAATATTTACCTAATTACTTACATTCTGTTTAAGTCTACGAGTTTTTATAACCCCGGACTAGGTAGTTTTTAATATAAATTAAATTTTTCATTGTTTTTTTTTTTAATCTTATATGCCTTGATAAAGTATGTGACACGTTACAAATAAGTTGGCACAATAATCTGTCAGTTTGTGCTGTCACCTTTTAAAATTAATGATGTCGTATATAGCTGTTATAACATTCCTTACAAAACGAGGGAAAATCAAAAAATTATCCTTGAAGAAATGTTGGCTGTATGCAGAGATGATTGTCATTGTAAGTTAACCGTTTGTGAGAATAGCCAACATTGTTTAAATGTGCTCGAGAATCATTGAATGAATTGATTCTCGTTCATGTCGCTCTGTTGACTTGGCCACTTCAAAATGTTATTAAAAAAAATGTTAATAATTAGCATTAATATTAGGAGTTTCAGGAACAATACCTTTCCGAATTTACACGAATACCTTGCAACGTCATAGGTTAGTGCGAGTAGAGTGCCGCAAATGCCTTCGCCATTTCAAATTCTTGTTTCGATACAGACATGTGAACAATTTATGACGCTCTGTGGAGATGAACCAGATTTTATTATCAATTGACTGAAACCAGAATCCATCATTTTGATCCTGAGTTCTAACAAGAATCGCTGCAGTGGCATATTAAGGGTTCTAGCCCTCAAGAAGTTTAAAGTCGCTCCTTCTGCAAAAAAAAACAATAAAAACCATTTTTTGGGCAAGGGTCGCACGATAAACAGTAGAGTATTGTGCGAGCTGCTTAATGCATCACCTTAGATAGTCTATCGTAGTGAGAAAGTGAGGAAAACTGACTAAATGTGTTCTGTTGCTCCACGACAATACATCAGTGCAGAAGTTGAGTTTCAGACGCTGTCATTGCTGAATGTGGTTTCGTAGAAATCTATCTACAATTTTTACAATGTATTGAAGTTATTGAAATGGTGCAATACTTGTATTCAAAAGCATGAAAACTATATTGAACATTTTTTTTTTCTTATCTAGACTTTTGTATTATTATTTTATATTATTATTATTTTTTTTTAAATATTTTTACAATATTCACCAATATAATATGAGGACTGTTCTGTAAAATATTAGTAAATGAACGCTGAATAAAACAACAAAGTTTGCATCAGTTGATTGTAATATTAATGTTAAAGAATACAGAGTAGGATGGTTCAAAAATGAAATTTTGTAAATCATATTCTCCACAAGCCTGTTATTATTCCATAAGGTATTATACGCGATTCAAATTAATTTCCGCGTGCCTGTCATTTGTCACCTATAAGTACGATATTTCTTTATTAACATTGTGTTCGTTTTGGGCGGGATTTTGCATTTGTGATTTTTTAACTTTTTAGATAATATTACGCTGGTCTTTAGTATCTCAATTTATTTCAACCCGACTTTTACAATTCAACTATACAACTGATAACATTAACGTATGTCTATCATAAAACTGACTCTTTGACGTCAGGATCATCGACTTATATAGCTTGCTTGAACCTTCTCGAACCGTCCAGATTTTTCTTGAGAGGTAATAACGTTTCTAGACTATTCTCTTCTTCTTTTACTCGTACTTTTACTTGACCGAAGCACACTGGGGTGATGGGTGACATTGCACTTCTTTTTTTTTTATTCGTACGTCCCCTATAATAGCCGCAGGCTACTGCAGGATGCAGGGTAACATTGCTTCCTCTTCCCAAGACCTGGTTAAAGCCAACGGGAGGATCTGGACCACGGTATGGCGCTAACTTTTCAATGTGAACTACCTTGGGTTTACTTCCCGCTGACAACTTAATGTGGTAGATCAGGTGTAGGGGCCTTTCAGTTCCATTGCAGTTACTGAGAAAGTCCTTTTCGGCGCTGGAGAATATATAGCCACAATGGGTCGCCTCTATCAAAATGTGTCTCTGTGGCATGCATATCGATTATAGCGTTTACTTTATGATTGCTAACTTTCAAACGTTCCCGAGCAAATCCGTAGACCTTTTCTAGTCTTTCTCTTAAGTTATGTATGCACGTGGGAGGTGTACGGCCCTTTTCTTTACCAAGAGACTGCCTTCCAAAAAGATCATGAGGAAACTCCATCGCCCTTCCAGTAATCATCATAGATTGCGTATAACTGGTCGATTCATGTTCAAAACTTCGGTAGGCTAGCAGAAATAGAGGAATTAAAGTGTCCCAGACATTTTGGGTTTCAAAGAGGAATATTGACATATGGTTCTATGGTGTCTTTCTACCATTCCGTCGGACTGTGGGTGGAGAGGCGTAGTGCGTGTTTTCCCGATGCCTAACAATTCAATCAATTCTTACCATAATTTGGATTCAAAATTTCGTCCATGGTCAGAATGTAATTCCAGAGGGACTCCATGCCTTGCTATGACGTTTGTCATGAATGCTTCCGCTACTGTCGTCGCTTCCTGATTAAGAATAGGCGCTATTTCGGTCCATAACAACCATCAAGTATTTGTTTCCCCTTTCTGTTAAGGGAAGTGGTCCGAGAATATTTTACCTGGGCTTCTTGTTTTGGGGCCTTTTCTGCCACTGCATAGATCACATTTCTTGCATCAATCTTCTACATCCCGTCGCCAATTGACCCAATAAAATCTCCTTTTAATACCAAAGTGTCCTCCTGAACGGCTCCTATGAAGCTCCTCCAACACCTCTGACATCCCAAGTAACATTTTTAGATTTATCAAACTATACAAAATAACCATAAACCCTTTTTTAAGACACTGATAAACCTTTTTAATTTGCAAGATACCATTAGAGCTGCTATAAATCTACTTTAAGAGTAAAAGGGAGAATCCTATAACGTTTCTTAGGGGTATTTTTAAAACAAGATCTTAAAACTAATTAGACCTAAATATATTAAGAATTTTATTAAACCATTTTTAAATCTTTTTTAAGATTATGATAATAAGTGGGAAAACTTTACAAAACTAATCAGTTTTAATAGAATTAAATTTTAAACTTTTTACCTTTATTCTCTTTTATCATACTCTCTGACAGAATGATTTTGCAAACATGTTGGGAAGACTGCTATATTAGAAATTAATTTAATTATTATATAGTTTATGTTTAATTTGTTTGGTTACACTTGTTATTTCCTCAATTGTCAAACACACACCAAAGTACTGTTAAAAGTGGACAAGGTGGGTCGTAATAAATAATGGGCTTTACAATATATGACATATATATAAAAAAAGAATTAATATACGGATTCTACTCTATTTACCGAAAGTTATTTAATAGAAAATAACATTGTAAATATCGTATATTCAGCACTATAAAATGATTACATTTGTCTTCGATATGTTTTTGATATAAAATATTACATTTTGTATTTTTCAAATTATTTCATGGAAGTGACTAATTAACTTATTGTAGATTTGTCTTTGCAGGGATACTTGTTATCGTCAGAAAACCATTTTCAATTGCGCATAATACCTACTGGACTATCAGAAACAAACTTTGTGATTAATTATAAATTACATTAGGCGAGGCAAGAGTTACATAACATTATATTATAGCATGTTCCAATATAAATTACATTTATATACCCTAAAAGGTATTAGCTGTAGATATATTAAACAAATTTGACATTATGTGGTTAAACGCAGGAAACGGCAATCATAAATAATAAATCTACTGTCATTGGCACACTGTTGTCATTGACACGCTATCACTGTCTTTGGTACCCAAATTACGTCATTACTAAAATCGAAAGATATTTGAACTTTGACCATAATTTATTTTAATATTCAAACGAAGTTATTTGAATATCCATTAGGTACAGGGTCTAGTAGACAGGTACTATTTTACATGATATGTGGTTAAACAGCCACTGCCATATTTAAAATGGAGGATTTGTTCATTGTACCTAAAAACGGACATTAGCTTATAAAATTAATAAAGCAAAAAAAAAACACTTTTCAGGACTTTCCAGTTTTAAAAAGCTCCTGCTACACTTTTTAAAGCGTTTCATATAATCTTGAGCTTCTTATTTACTCTACAAATGTCATTCAAAATATAAAAATTAGTAATAATATATTAACCATTTTTCTCTTTCACTGATCATTTCCAGAATATTAGGAGTCTTGGAATGTTGTTAAACAATTTAAACATATACATTTTGTTTTCATTCTCTATGGAATTTACCACTTTTCTTTATTTTAAGCAACTTATCTTTCAACGTCAACATAATGGGATTGGGTTAAAAAGCTAAGTTATGCTCTAAAATAAACTTTAATTCTTATTAAAACTATGTAGTTTTAAAAGAGCCCTATCGTTTACTAGATTAAATAAAATATAAGAATTATGTTGTAAAATTGTCATTGTACCTAAAAGGTTCTGGGATTAATTTAATTTAAAGTATAATCCTAAAACCTATTTAAAATAACTGCCAAAAAGTATGCCTCTTTAACACCAAACACACCTCAAACTAAATAGTTCTAAAATTACTTATTAATTAACCCTTACAGGACAGCGATAAAGCATAGTTTACTGTAGGAAAAACTATTTTTCTTAAACAGATTTAAAGGAATCTATAAAACCAAGTAATAAGATCAATTTATCCTGCAGTCCTATTAGCAAAAAAAAAACTATAATAAAATAATAATTAATTTTTATGCTTTTACAAAATCCTAATAAAACTTGTTTCTCCTAAAAATGTTACTTGGGATGTGATTTCGGCAGTACGACTTGGCGTACTTTATGTACTCCATAGGGGCTCTTCCACTTCTGGTGCAGTAGGCCATCGTGAAGATACAGGGAATCCCACTGAGTCCCAGTATCCTTTAATAGTTCCACTATATCTGGCTATCTCTTGCCAAGTAGGCCTGACTCCATTTTTGAGCCATTTTCGGACAACCTTCAAGTCATTGTCTTTTTTTTGGGTATTTCTTAGGCTTTCAAGGGTTATTTCGTCTTTGTCATCCTTTGGCTTGATAGTGGTTGTCCGAAGAGTAACTTCATCAACCGGTTCCTCCCGTTCCTTCGAGCCTTTTACTGTACCGGCATTGTCGTTCTAGACAGTATCGCCTGGAAAAAATGTCTGCGTTGCTGTGGAGACGATACTCTGGTTATTGCTAGAAAGCCGGCTAGGTGTTGGTGATCGCCTTCTCCAGGGCGTCGATTCTCGAATCGTGCGATCTATCATTTCAAGCGAAGGGATTACTTTTTTTAGTGGATCAGTCATTTAGACTCATTCTTGAAATTATCACTTCTCTTAAAAATCAAGCGTATATCGGTCGCTTGGTTTAAAGTAAGAGAAGCGGTTCCCATCGTTTGAAATCCTTTCACGCGCATGCTCATATTGGTACATTGAAACGACGATGAAGTAAATGAACCTTTAAATTTAAAAACAGACATATTTGTAATTTTATACTTAAAAAATAATACAATGGTATTCTTCGCAAATTGGGATAATGATTATGAAGATAAATTATACAAAATGTTGAAGAAGTTGAAGAGCAAAAAAATTAATAATAACGATATTTCCTCCCATAATCTTTTTGCCTTTCTTTGTGTAAAGTCAAACGAACTTTTTCCGGCATTTAAATTCTGATGGTTTTGTATACATTCGGATTTTTTTTTTTAAATTTGCTCACACTATTTTTTTTGTCTGTCGTACCTATCCATTATTATTGTAAATAAAATTTAAAATTTCCTTCTCGGCTTTACAAATTTAGTCATGATTAAACATAAAAATTATTGACAGCTAATAGCAAAAAAGTCAGAATTTCATCAACAAAATAGGTCAAATGTATCTTATAGATTGTGACAACAATGGACACTAATTTCCCCGTGTCCCTTGTATTCAAGAATAAAGGCTTTGATTCACCGGTGACCAAAAACGAGGATGTGATTTATCACTTCCTCTAAAGATCCATCACATCATGTGATCTCGAGAATCGACACCCTGGACGCATATCAGGAGTGCGTTTAGAAACCTCACACGGCGCGTCTGGACCCTATTTTAATGTATGTGGTCAGACGCGCCGTACGAGGTTTCTAAACGCACTCCTGCTGTAGGAAGATGGGTGACATTGCACTTCTTCTTTTTTATTCGTACGTTTCCTATAATAGCCGCAGGCTAGTGTAGGGTGCGGGGTAAAATATTATCATTATAATAGTGTTTTTGAGTTTAATTTAATGTTAATTTAAGTTTAGTTTCCGTGCTTTCGTCAAATATAATATTTATCATGCGTTTATAATTAATTTGTTGGAAATCTTCACCTATGTAGATGCTACACAAACGTCTAGAAATATTTATTTACTACACGCAGGACAACTTAATTAAAAATATTACTATCCTTATTCTTATATTATGAAGTGAATGGTGTAGTACTTTGTATACATGTAAATAGTAATAAAACTGTCACAATGCAGAAAGCAGTTTTATTCTAGACAAAATTTTGCAAAATCTAAAATGTTCTCAATAATATGAATTCGTAGATATCTATTTATCATAAGAAACAAAATTTTACTACTTACGCTTGGAATATAATGAAAACTTTAGTTTTGATTTTGATATTAACGCTATAAAGATGCAAATCTCCATTCTTTTTTGTTCCTACGTCGTATTTCATTTGCAAAATAAAAAGCAACAAAATGTCCCAATGCTCGACCGGTAACCCCAAAAATTTTTAAAAATCGCAAATCTTTACGAATTTGATTCAAAAATTGTCTATAACACGAATACGACTCTTTACTGATTGCTGGAAAATTAAATAGTGATTCTAAATGACTGGTGGCGATTAATTTTTTATTTTCATAATTTTCGCTGAGAAGGTCCCATGCTTCGTAAAAACTTGTACTAGCATTTTTTAAGATTTAATAATTAGATCCGCTGCGTCACCTCTCAAAGCCCTTTTTAAATAAAATTTCTGAGTATCGCCTAAACTCTGATTTGAATAAATAACCGCTTCTACCGTATCCTTAAATTCTAACCAATGCTCAAAGACCCCGTAAAAAGTTAGTATTTCTATTGGTGGTAATTGTATATCTCTATTAATCTCTGAATCTTTACTCCTTCCCTGATCTAACAGCTGCTGCAAACCAGCCATTATCTCGCAATATTTGTCCATAAAATTTGATCTCTCCGAGGTATCAGACTCTGATAATACTAAAGTTTCTATTTGACATTGAATATCCTCAAATTTTTCCCAAAAACTCTCCATTACCTTTAACCTAATCAAAATCTGACCCTGTTGATCATCGTTATAATCACGTACAAAATAGTCTATCTTTAACAATTTTAAGCTTGTTCTTCAATTCTTTAAATTGAGATAACTCTTGAGGAGTAATTTCAGACTCATTTTGTTTAGTCATTTTACCTAGAATACCTAACTTGTACCTAAGACAATAATTGGCCAAATGAACTCTTACTCCTCCTTAACTTTATTAATCTGCTGGATGCAGGTGTTATTCAACCCAGTAGGCAATATTGGATATAGAACTACCAAAATTGGATGCCGCTTATTTACGTAGACAATTGGCGGCAAATGGAAAACTTTTTTATTAATAATTTTAGGAAAAAAGTTATTATTCTTTATACAGATACAAACTAGAATAAAGATATATAATGCGTGGCATTCTAAATTATAATTTTCACAGTTTAACAGACCCCCTTAACCCCCATTTTCAATCAGATTATTTTCAGAATCATTAGGCTTCAGCCCCTTGTAGAGCTTGATTTTTCCAAAATTTTCAAGTTGATAATATTGTTTGTTTTTGAGTTAGATTTATTTTAAATATTTCAATCCACCTTAATCCCCCCACTTTTATGCAATTTTTTTTTCACAATCGATAGGCCTCATCTCCTTATAGAGCTTGATTTCTACCAAAAATTTCATGTTTTTTTATTTATTTCATTTTTATTTATGATTCTTTTTTAATTTTAACCTCTCTTAAACCCCCATTTTAATCAGATTTTTTTTTAATTAAAGGGCTTCTTCTCCTGATAGAGCTTGATGTTTGCTAAAAATTTCAAGTTAATATCATTTTTCGTTTTTGAGTTAAGGTTTTTTTTTATATTTTAACCCTCTCTAACTCCCCTATTTATTCAGATTTTTTTTCGAAATAAATAGGCTTTATCTCTTCTTATAGAGTTTCATTTTTATTAAATATTTCATGTTGATATCGCTTTTCTTTTTTAATTTAGGATTTTTTTTTTTTTAATTTCAACACATCCTAACCACTTATTTTTACTTTCCTATCTGTATACAGATATAAGGAAAGTATAGGTATCATG
Source organism: Psylliodes chrysocephalus (assembly GCA_927349885.1). Taxonomy (NCBI): domain Eukaryota; kingdom Metazoa; phylum Arthropoda; class Insecta; order Coleoptera; family Chrysomelidae; genus Psylliodes; species Psylliodes chrysocephalus. Next base: position 26,019,165 of record OV651817.1, read on the forward strand.
ATTTTTTTCGACCTCGAGTTTTCGACGGATTTTTTTACGTTTTGAGGTCCCCTGAATCCGTTTTGACTATTTTCGCGATGATGTGTGTGTGTGTGTCTGTGTCTGTGTCTGTGTCTGTGTCTGTGTCTGTGTCTGTGTCTGTGTCTGTGTCTGTGTCTGTGTCTGTGTCTGTGTCTGTGTCTGTGTCTGTGTCTGTGTCTGTGTCTGTGTCTGTGTCTGTGTCTGTGTCTGTGTCTGTGTCTGTGTCTGTGTCTGTGTCTGTGTCTGTGTCTGTGTCTGTGTCTGTGTCTGTGTCTGTGTCTGTGTCTGTGTCTGTGTCTGTGTCTGTGTCTGTGTCTGTGTCTGTGTCTGTGTCTGTGTCTGTGTCTGTGTCTGTGTCTGTGTCTGTGTCTGTGTCTGTGTCTGTGTCTGTGTCTGTGTGTGTGTGTGTGTGTGTGTGTGTGTGTGTGTGTGTGTGTGTGTGTGTGTGTGTGTGTGTGTGTGTGTGTGTGTGTGTGTGTGTGTGTGTGTGTGTGTGTGTGTGTGTGTGTGTGTGTGTGTGTGTGTGTGTGTGTGTGTGTGTGTGTGTGTGTGTGTGTGTGTGTGTGTGTGTGTGTGTGTGTGTGTGTGTGTGTGTGTGTGTGTGTGTGTGTGTGTGTGTGTGTGTGTGTGTGTGTGTGTGTGTGTGTGTGTGTGTGTGTGTGTGTGTGTGTGTGTGTGTGTGTGTGTGTGTGTGTGTGTGTGTGTGTGTGTGTGTGTGTGTGTGTGTGTGTGTGTGTGTGTGTGTGTGTGTGTGTGTGTGTGTGTGTGTGTGTGTGTGTGTGTGTGTGTGTGTGTGTGTGTGTGTGTGTGTGTGTGTGTGTGTGTGTGTGTGTGTGTGTGTGTGTGTGTGTGTGTGTGTGTGTGTGTGTGTGTGTGTGTGTGTGTGTGTGTGTGTGTGTGTGTGTGTGTGTGTGTGTGTGTGTGTGTGTGTGTGTGTGTGTGTGTGTGTGTGTGTGTGTGTGTGTGTGTGTGTGTGTGTGTGTGTGTGTGTGTGTGTGTGTGTGTGTGTGTGTGTGTGTGTGTGTGTGTGTGTGTGTGTGTGTGTGTGTGTGTGTGTGTGTGTGTGTGTGTGTGTGTGTGTGTGTGTGTGTGTGTGTGTGTGTGTGTGTGTGTGTGTGTGTGTGTGTGTGTGTGTGTGTGTGTGTGTGTGTGTGTGTGTGTGTGTGTGTGTGTGTGTGTGTGTGTGTGTGTGTGTGTGTGTGTGTGTGTGTGTGTGTGTGTGTGTGTGTGTGTGTGTGTGTGTGTGTGTGTGTGTGTGTGTGTGTGTGTGTGTGTGTGTGTGTGTGTGTGTGTGTGTGTGTGTGTGTGTGTGTGTGTGTGTGTGTGTGTGTGTGTGTGTGTGTGTGTGTGTGTGTGTGTGTGTGTGTGTGTGTGTGTGTGTGTGTGTGTGTGTGTGTGTGTGTGTGTGTGTGTGTGTGTGTGTGTGTGTGTGTGTGTGTGTGTGTGTGTGTGTGAAATATATCTGTTATTTAAGTTTGGAGAAGAAAATTCTTCAAATAAAAGTTACTTCTAATATAATTATCTATAATTTTTGTTTTATACAAAATTTTTTTATATAAAAATTGTTCAACTAAAAGTTGTTTGTAATATAATTCTCTATAATTTTTATCTTATACATAATTTCTCTAAAATGGACCGTATTCGAGATATTTGACAAAATGTGTAAATTTCGAAATTTGGAGAAAACTCAAAAATGGATAAAGAAAAAAACATTAAATTTTAAACTTAAGTTTTATTTCGGCCTGACGTGAAATGATTAGATTTTGGACAAAGTCGGAACATCTGGGGGGGTACTTTATGGGAGGCCGTTTCCATATTTTATAGAATATATATGTTATTTATGTTTGGAGAAAAAAAAATGTTCAAATAAAAGTTACTTCTAATATTATTATCTATAATTTTTGTTTTTTGTCAAAATTTCCTGAAATGGTCCGTATTCGAGAAATTTGACAAAATGTGCAAAATTCTGATTTTTATGAAAATTGTTGTTTGCGACATCGATCTCTATAATTTTTGTTTATACATGATTTTTCTAAAATGGACCGTAATGGAAAAATTGTAGGAAACGTGCTAAATTTAATTTTTTCAGTATTTTCGTTTTCAATAAATATCTATAGAAAAATGTTTCGAGGTAGATGTATGTGGAAAATGTATATATTTAGTTTATCCTCTAAACATTTGTAGATGTGCTGCAATAAGTTGTACAAAATAACCGGAAAAAGCCTATAATAACTAGATAGGAAAGTCATGTGTTGGACACATCAGATCTTTCGTTTTTTACTTATCGTGCAGACAAAAACCGAGACATCGGACAAAGTAAACCTATAATACTATTCACAGACTACTGTGTGAAGAGTAGAATAATAATGTAATGAACGATAAAACAATAAAAAAATAGCCTAAAAAATAGGTACACTAAAAGAATGATAAAGTCAAAGAGTGCTGTGCTGTCATTCTAGTCAGCTTTTTAGTAGAGCAGACTGAATGTTGGTTGAACAATTTTCGTGTTCTATATTTATATATAATTATATTTCGACAAGAAATTTAGTTGGCCCTAATTATTGTCACAATATGTATTGTTTACTAATAATCTAACTATTAAAACTTTTTTTTAACATACATGAGTTGTTGGTTTTTGTAACATATTTCTATGTTCTGATAACAAATTTTCTATGACATACCTATCTAGTGTCTTATACCTCCAACATGCCTCTATAAATAGTACGACTAACGTGAGAGTTAAATAATGTTATATAACATTTAACTTGTAAGTTTATTAAACATTGAACATAGCGTTATCTTTTTTTAAGTTAACTTATATTGGGTCCTATGATTGAACGTTTACGTTATCCGTAACGTACATGTTAGGCTCAGTTTTAACAGTAATTAGGCAAGTTCTTATGATGAAAAACGGTTTCCAACACATTACTGTTATTTTCCGCCTGTTATGTTCTAATTTAACAGTTTTCCATCATACAAACTTGCTTAGTTACTGTTAAAATTCGACCTAACATGTACGTTATGGATAACATAAACGTTCAATCATAGGACCCATTATGACATCACTATATACTTGGTAGAGAATACCCCTGAAAAGGTCTAGATGAGCCGATTTTAAAAATATAACCTTTATAAAACTGCACTATGTCTACGTAGCTTACCTTCTAGATAGATATCGGTAAATATTTAATTGTCTTCATGATATAGGTACATACCTAACATAGACTATTAAGTTTCTTGAATTAATTTAGGCCAGTGCAATATTTATATTTTATATCTTCTTTAAAAAAACTGTAATGTAAGTTTATAAAATCCTCAGTGCTATATCAGTCTGACACTGCTTATCAGTACCTCTGGCATTTATAGATAGAGCATTTTTCTATAACTTCAAGGGACAACCTACAAAGTAAACAATTATATAAAATTGTACTGTGGTCAAAAAATTATCCTTGTTTAAGAGTCGATCTTTTCACCTCTGAGTTAAGTTACATGTAAGTTTACTTGACAGATTAACAAACAATAGCCCTATAGTTTAATCAGCAAGTAGTTACTTTCAACTTGGAGAAAAAACTGGCCCTTAATAAAATTGTCATACTTTTTTGAAACTTCGTTTGTCTTTTGTTGGAAACAAAAAAATTTGCTCAATGCATAGTTGGGTATATTCTGTATATATTGTTTGGTCTATTCTGTAGACTCTGGAACAAAAACAAAATAATTACAACTTTTATTTTGTAAATAAACAACCTCAAAAATATTAGTATTTTTTTACCTGTGACGTTTTTCGGTAACAATCGTTGAATTGACACACATACTTCCGATTTATTAAAGTCGCAGTTTTATTTAAACCTAATTTTTAATACAATTCATAATTAAAATTGTCTCATGTTGATTTTTAGAATTTGACAGCTTGATTGAAAAGATAAAATATGAAGTAGGTAGAGATGAAATAAAGACTATTTCGTGATATGACAAGTGGATGCACTTTGCGTCATATTTTGATTAATTTTAAGTTAATAATTTTATATTTGTAGATTGACTGAATGAAAATGTTTTTATATCATTTAAATCATCCTATTTTAAAAAAAGGCATTTATTATCACCAAAACTGACTAGCTTGAGTTTGACATATGTCGTAAAAGAGTAATGAAAAATGCAGACAAGTTTAGTACCGTCAGTGCTTCTCTATATCTATGATTAGAAAGATTGGTATGCACCGCCCTACTTTGTGACGTCACGGTGTGCGTTGCACAAATTAGGCTGATTTCAGTTATTTTATGATTGTTTCACTACGTTTCAGGTATCTATTATCATGTGACATATCTTTTTAGCTAAATATTTTCAAGAACGCCTCTCACTCCCGCGGGCCCACTTATAAAAGTGCGCCACGCAAACGCGATTAGCTAGAGCGCAGGGCGTACCCAGAAATATATATTAACACGTATGAAAACAATAAAATTATTAAAATTAAATTAATATTTTTATGTTATTTATTTTAAAATAATGTGTTTTTATGAAATGTAACTGGGTGTTAACTGCACAAATGAACCAATGGAGAAACCGCCCCTGATTCTGATTATCCACCGTATTAGTTAAAACGGTGCAACAAATTAGCCACATTCGGAACTATCAGAATGTTGTTCGTTAATTTATATAATCATTTCTCTGAAGTTCACACATGACTTTTGTCCAGCTAGTCTGCTCTGTTTGAAACACCGTGGGTCGTTTCGAAATCAAAGGGTGCTCATGTTTATAATTCATGTAAAATGATAGCTGATAGCTAGTTTTGTTTAGGATTTATTAAATTAGTTCTATTTGTGTATGGAACAGTCTTTTTGAAGAAGCTATTTTCAAAACTAAACTCGAATCTATTTTTAAAATGGGGAGATTCAATATTTACCATGACAAAATTATTTAAAGGCTAGACGATTACGCTCTATAATACTATCTTCAGGCCTACAACAAAAAATGAAGAACATTTATAAATTGAATTTTTTGAATGATCTTTTATTTTTCATTATTTTTATAATTGAGTCTGTAAATATTTATAGTTAGTTATTTTCATGAATTTAGAGTCAAACGGGTTACCAATGTTTAGAAAAGTGGTTTAAAGTTTAGGGAATATTTTTAACAAAATATATATTTTTTATAATTAAATACTTATCTTTTTGTAACTACTACAAAACAGTCCCCATACTAAGGCCTGTATTAATAAACCCATCTCATAAGTCGGCCTCAGAAGAGTCGTCCTCGAAAGAAAATCAAAGTTCAGTTATATCGCGTGAATTTAGAGATTGGTAGTAATAAATCCTTATATGAACTTAATAGTTACGGATTTGCTAATGTCCATCTCTAAATTCCAGTGCAACACTGGAACCACCTGCAACAATAAAGAAGTTATTACTGAACTTCAATTTTCGTTCAAGGGCGACTCAGCTGAGTCGAACTCACCTGAGATCTGTTTATAAATACGGGCCTAAGTTGTTAAGAAAAATTCTGATTATTTATTTAATATAGGTAATTAAACAATTTAGGGAGGGTACCTGCAATGTTCTTCTTTCTACATCTATAGGAGAAGAAGGTTTAGATGTGGGAGAAGTGGACCTAATAATATGTTTTGATATTTCCAACAAATCTCCAATCCGCATGGTTCAACGAATGGGCCGTACTGGCAGAAAAAAAGATGGAAACATTATAGTTTTAGTAACAGAAGGAAAAGAACAACAAACCTTGAAAGATTGTCTTATTCACAAAAATAATGTGGCAAATCATGTTTTGGGTTCCAAGCACTTGGTAAATTGTTTAAAAGGAGAATGCCCGAGGTTGGTACCTGATGGAGTAGTTCCAAAATGTGAGAAGATTTTCATTACAGTGGAAAAACCTGTTGCAAAGAAGGGTAGTACCTTAAAGGTAAAATTAATCTTAATCACTTACATAATAGCTATGTATGCAACCTGTTACGAAATGCCTTAATTTATGTAATGAGTGAATATTTGCGGGACGAGCACAGCTAGGTCCCGCAACATGAACGTGTTACATAAAACGGCATTTCGTAACGTGTTACATACAATATTTTTTCTAATTTTGACTAGATCATTTATTAAATTGTGTTCTGATAAAGAATTACTGACATCTAGACAACCAATATTACTTTCTTGTATTGTTAGTTGGATATGCATAACTTCATGCATTTTATTGAAAAATATAAAATCATATTTATTCTCAACGACTTGTTTTAGTGTGTTTATATTGCTTGTTAAAGTTATTTAGTTTTCAATAAAATGGGTTATTTTGTCGTGTATTGTATTTTAATTATTTTGTGTTGATTTAGAATGGAAAATAAGGACCAAAACAACATTATTACTAGGTTAACCAAATTCTATTTTTATAAATCAACCTGCCCTTCTTTGATATAAACTTTCAATAATAATGTATCGTTTGTTTATTTTAAAAATTCTTTATTTAAAACAGTTTATTTATAATTTATTTACACTAAGTACTAATTAATTTATTTATACTTAAGCACTATTTATATTTCACTCTTCTAATTTATCTAACAATTTATCTTTATTCGACAACATTTATTTTAAAACTTCCCTTAGTACCTCAAAATAATTTACTTATATACAAAAAGAAAAACCAATCGTGACTAGAAGAATATCGATGTGTTCGTAACATCCTTCCTCCACGCGTCGGGCTGCGTACAAAGAAACATTCTAGTCTATTTACGATCGCCAGCCTCAAACGTAACGGCATTCTGGCCAACAAGTTATTGTAGTCAATAATACAAAATTAAACGTTGAAGGAGTAGGCAATTCAAGATTCACCTTGAAAACAGATGAAACTAGAAATTATTTCTGGTGTAAAGTTTGTACCAAACTTATCAGTAATTTTTTTGTCTCTTAATGCTCTCATATCCAGAGGATACGGTGTAACCTTTCATCAAGAAGATTGCCTTATTGAAGAAAAACCTGCTACTGCCTCAAATACCAATGGATTGTTCAAGCTTGACACGCTGGATTACATGGTAAATATTGTTAAAACAACTGATTCGCAAATACTATGACACAAAAGGCTAGGTCATCTTAACCACTACAGCATGAGTCTTTTAAAAAATTGACTTGCAGTTGGTATAAATTATAGGGATTCAGAAACTCCCATTTATTGTGAAAGTTGTATCAAAGGTAAACATGCCAGAAAGCTTTTTCCATATAACAAAATAAAGGGCATAGCTAGGAATAAAGTAGATTTAATACATTCCCACCTCGTTGGACCCATGTAGGTAGAATCCTGGGGTGGTGCAAGATTTATGTTTATTACTATAGATGATCACTCAAGAAAAATGTTCTGTTATTTTTTGAAAACGAAAAGCCAAGTAGCAGATATTTTTGAAGATTTGTGTTTTTGTGGAAACTCAGACTGAGATAATGGAGGCGAGTATTGCAACAAACATTTGGATAGATTTTTAAAAGAAGTGGTACAAAACACGAACTTACAGTACCGTTTTGTTCACAACAATATAGTGTGGCAGAACGATATAATCGTACTATTTTTGAAAACTGACTGACTGAATATAGTTCTGAAAAAGAAATGTGGGCCAAAGCGACCAACACTGCAGTGTATTTGATTAACAGGTCTCATACTAAAAAAATTCGTGGTGCCACTTCGGAAGAAATATGGAGCGGAAAAAAGATCTGTTTAAGTCACCTGAAGATATTTGAATACCGCCCACATACCCGAAATAAGAAGGAAAAAGCTAGACGAGAAGAGTAACCAATACATATTTGTTGGTTGACTTCAAATTTTCCGGATGAAGACCAAATTGGCGATTTAACAGATATCGAATTCTAGCCCTAATCATAATATTGTAAGTAGGTATCCAAAACGAATTACACAAACCAACATTTTATGGTATAGTAGATGAGGATTGTAATTGTTTTGGATTTTGAACCTGTAGCTATTTATGAGGCATTATATAGTCCAAGAAAAAATTAATAGGGACTGGCTATTAAAAAATAACTAGATGCTTTTAAAATTAATAATACTTGGGAACTAGTTGATATGCCATCTAATAAAAATATTGTAAAAATAAATGGGTATTCAAAATCAAAATGGTGACATAGTAAAGTCATGAAAATTCCTAAGCCGTCTATGTCTAAAGCGAGTGACCTTCAGCTTGCCGACTCATGCTCGAAACGACGGAATCTTCTATAGTCCAGTCATTTAAGCTTAAATTAGGTAAGAATCTCGGAACTGGAGATACCCAGCTGTAAGTCTGTAAATACTTGTATATTGACACGCTAAAAGTTATCTCAAAACCTACATATGGCAGGGTGTACGCAACTATTAAATTTCAAGGTCAAATGTCACAAAAATCGGTTTTTGTGCTTTTTTGTAAATATCTCATTTTTTATGGGTTTTTTTGCTATTTGTATTTATTATCAATATTGTAGAATACAAAATTCTCTACAAATTTTGTTTAAAAAAATTCAGATTACAGTAAGAACGTAAAAGCTATGGAGCAGCAGAGAAGATGAAACAATAGTTGTACCAGTTACTCAAGAAAAATTCTTATCAAATCGAAATAACAAAGATATGCTCATTAATATGTTAATTGAAAAATTACAAGCTGCAAATATTACTACTAAACAAGCCAGAGATAATGCTGATGTTCTTATTGTTGAAACTGCAATTGAAGAATCAAATTCTGAAAAAACTGCAGTTATAATAGGACAAGATATTGATTTACTTGTCATTTTAATTGGGCGTACACTGTCTTACGAACAAGACATTTTCTTTAAAAAAGTTGGGAAAGGAAATGTAAAAACGGGGATATACTTGACTAAAAGTTTTGATAATTATCCTCATTCCAAAACACATATTTTATTTCTGCACGCATTAAGTGGCTGTGACACAACTTCTGCGCTTTTTAAAAAGGGAAAAAATCATTTTTTAAAGTTTTTGAGAAACTGACAAATTTGAATGAACTAGCTGCAGCATTTGAGAAAGAAAATTGTTCGGCCCAGAGATTATTAGAGAGTGGAACTCAAATCTTATTGGCAGTCTATAATGCTCCGAAATCTGTGAAAAGTCTCGATCATCTTCGTTATATGCATTACGTCAAGTCTACAAAACTTAATTAACCTGTGCAGCTTTCAAATATTCCACCAACAAAAGCAGCTGCTCATCAACCTTTCAAACGTGTATATTATTAAGTTCAAACTTGGTTAAGGCATGATTTGGAACCCCAGGTATGGAGTTGGGCAATGCGAAACGATTTTCTGGAGCCTATCATGACAATTTTACCACCTGCTCCAGAAGATTTGCTAAATACAATGTTCTGCAACTGCAAGAGTGGTTGTGGTTCGCGATGCGGATGCAGGAAAGCGGGCTTGCAATGCTCTTTAGCTTGTGGCCAATGTAATGGGCAAGCTTGTCTCAATGCTCTTCCATATCAGAGCGACATTAACGAAGATGGAACCTTTGACCCCGAAATCATGGAAGAACTTGAGAGAAATGTCGTTGAAGACGATAATGAAGACCAGTTTGAAATTTATCAGCAGCCGGAAGACGACGATGAAGAGGAAGAAGATTATTAAAATTATAAATTGTAGTTTTTGTACCTTTTATTCCATTTTTTTACTTTTAATAAAAATAAATGTATTGAATGAAATTTTTTAATAAAAAGATTAATTCATAATTTATTTGTTTTTTTTTATCATGTAAGAATTTATTAATATTAATTAGGTTAAAATTCAAATATAATTCCTATATTTTCATTAACAATTTTGCAATTACATGGGCAGGTAAGTGTTGTTAAATAAATTAATACTAAATAAAAAGTGGATAGGTTAGGAAAAAAAATGATAAAATATAATAAAATAGTTAATAAAAATTGACAAATATTTATAATCATTAATTTATCGATATTTCATCAACTATATATGGCGCGTTTTCGACCGGAGGCACCGGTTGACCTGAAGTGATGCTGTGACTGCGCGCTCTCCGTCATCTATCTCGAAAACGGTTCACCGTATGAAAAATTTTTTTAAACAAAATTTTTAGAGAATTTTGTATTCTACAATATTGATAATAAATGCAAATAGCAAAAAACTCATAGGAAATGAGATATTTACAAAAAAAGCGCAAAAAACCGATTTTTGTGACCTTTGACCTTGAAATTTAATAGATGCGTACACCCTACCATATGTAGGTTTTGAGACAACTTTTAGGGTGTCAATATACAAGTATTTACAGACTTACAGCTGGGTATCTCGAATTCCGAGGTGAACTTACTATAATGATTGGACTACTAGGAATGCTGCTGACGCTCGAGAAACGGCCAGAACGGGCGATACGTGCGGTTGAATCGGAGATGGAATTTTCGGGAGCGTCTAGAGACTTCTTGTAGCAGAGTTGGTATAAATAGCCAACTTATCAGCGATCAGTTTAGTTTAGTAAAAAGTGTTAGACAGAAAAGTTAAATCGTAATAAATAAATTAGAATTGTGAGTTAGTGCCTAAGTATTATATAAATTAATTAGTACGTCATAAATAAATTGTAAATAGTGTGTTTTAAATAAATAAACAATAAATAAATTAGACTGTCGTTACATTGGTGTTAGAAGTGGAACTTTAAATAAGTAGTGGACAATCATGGCTAAAAAGCTGTGTGATTTAAAAGTGCCTGAGCTGCGTTGGGAATTAGAAGAACGTGAACTGGAGAAGACAGGAAAGAAATCAGAGCTGGCAGAACGACTTAAAAAAGCCATAGAAAATGAAGGTTTGGATCCGGAAACGTTTCTATTTTCGGATGATGCGTCTGCTATAATTTCTTCAATTTCTTCCGATATGGAAAGTAAAATGTCTATTTTAAAAACCGATATTTCTTCCATGGAAACTAAAATTTCTTCTGACATTACTTCCTTAGCTATTAAAATTTCTTCCTTAGAAGAAAAGGTATCTTCCGTGAAAAGCGAAATTTCTTCTTTAGAAACTAAAGTTTCTTCTGGTATCTCTTCTTTAAAAGATGAAATTTCTTCCGACTTGGAAAACAAAATGTCTTCTATGGAAATTAAATTTTCGTCTAATATTTCTTCCTTAGAGGAAAGGGTGTCTTCCGTTGAGGAGAAAATAAAAGGGGCGGAAAAGAAGATAGACGAACTGGAACATTCAGAACCGGTCAAGGATGTTGAAATAAAGTGCCATAAGGTGGAGTCGAAGTTAAAATTGGAGAAGGAGTTTCTCTGCTCGTGTTAAAGCCCCAACCTTCGACGGAAAGATGTCATGGACCAACTACCTTAAACAGTTCGAGACAGCTGCGAGGGTAAACGAATGGTCTAATAGAGAAAAGGCCGTAAATCTGACAATCGCCCTTCGGGGAGACGCTTTAATGTTCTTCAGACTATACCTGTGGAAGAGACTAATCAGAATTGACCTTTTCCATTATTCGACAATTTCGCATTACTCATGCCCGAAAAAAGAGCGGGACTTTTGAATCTAGTAATTTTCCAAACACTTTCTGCTATCTCTTTCTTATCCTCGCCTTGCATCTGTCAAACTCAAAAACAAAATGACATTTGCGGATGTTAATTGTTGGAACTCAGGGTGACTCAGGGTAGAAAACATAACAATAAATTTTGATGATTTTAAGCGAAAATAGAATTTGCGCAGTAGTAGTAGATATCATCAATAACGGGAAAGGTCCATTGCAAAGGAAATTATCTCCAAACTACAAAAAAAAAACTCAAAATAGAATTTGCAATGCCAGTTTGAAACCCATATTTTGTTAAAGATATAGAAATTTTGGAAAAAGTCCAAAGAAAGGGCTGTAGTTATTTGGAAAGGCTTTCCATTCTGAAACTCCATAGGTGTCACCTGTTTGAAACGTTCAAATGGACTAGTGGGAATTACTCTCCTGAAAATATTTTTCATGTTTATCAAATTAGAACACAGAGGGCATTTCAAAAAGCTGGAAAAAGAAAAATGCAACAAGCTCCAAAGAAAAAATTATTTAAGCCTCCGAGGGTATATACTTGGAACAACTTGCAAGAGGACACTATCGTATCGAATTCAGTTAACCAGTTCAAGAATCGTCTAGATAAAGAATTGAAAAATGCTTCAAACATCATGGTCCACTATACCAATTGAAGAGTGGAAGTTACAAAGTGGATAAGTGCCAAATTTTTTTATTTTGGTACATAGACCGGTGCTATGTACCACTCTTTATACTCCTGACAAAAGTGATAAGTGCCAAACCTCGTAATACACTTTGTATAAACATCCCAAGATTAAGAGCTTGATCTATTTCCTTAGAAAGGTGACAAGTGCTATTCGCCATGTGTTCTGTGTTGGCCTTCTACTGCCAGTTAAATATAATACAGGCTTTAGTCTTGTTGTTTTTAAAACATTATAAACGACCCTAATGTAAAAACTAGTAACGGTAGTTGAAGTTTTAGTGAAGAACAGAAAATTGTAAAAACAAGGACAGCCTTTTCAGATTTGATTCCATGAAACGAGATCAATGTCTTTAAAAAAAAATTAAGAAAAGCCGGACTACATGTACTTTCGCCTGAAAACAAAATTTATGAAAACAAAAAAGTTTGATTTCTATAATGCATTATCTACAAATCCATTACACAAATTTTTTTACAATAAGCTACTAGGAGTAAAATAAGTGGCTCAAAATTACGCTGAAAGCAGCAGAACAGTAAATAAGACGCTTTGTTAATGTTTTCAAATTAATAATTTTGTGTTGACACTTATCACGTTTCTATTTTTCTTCAGAAATATTTTTTCGATAAGTTTTATATATTTAACTGGTTTTTTTGGTTCTAAACTGATTGTCCGTGTTTTAAGCTTATGTTGTTTTATTATTTTTTTCTTAATTATCTCAAAATATAAATTTTTGGCACTTATCACCTTTGTTACTTCCACTCTTCAGTTGAACTTCTGTGATAAACTGATATAGGTTAATGTATTGTGATAACCGCTCTGTTATATCCTTATATTATGTACTATGTTGTAATCTACCTCACCCAGGTACCTTCATAATTAACTAATTCCATTTTATTAAAGAAAAGTTGCATTCTTAATAAATTCAAATTCCTACATTTAACGAAAAATCTTCGTTATAATTAAAAGCAAAATTTCTGTTCGCAGTGTCTCTAATATTACAGAAAAGATAAAAAGTTATTAGATGAGAAACCTCCATAAGCATATTTCTTTTCACGAAGTAATCATCATTAAAACACTTAATTCGCCTCTTTCTAGTTTCTATGTTAAGACGACAATATTTCGATACAAAATTCCGAGAAGTTCTCAAGGCACATAATAAATTTACCACCCATTTTCCACCCAAAAAAAATTGGTTTCCAGCTGAACTACGAAAAGACCCGAACCCAGGGAGCTCGAGTTTTTTTTTTTTTTCATTATGATTTTATGTAGAATTCAGATTATTATTTTATATTCAGTATTCAGTACCTTCCCTAAATCGACGCTCTTCTTAACCGACGTCTATCCTACAATACTTCCTATATCTCCTATTTCCCGACGCTTGCCGTTCCTAAATATTTCCTTCATAATATCCTTGACGACACCCTTTGTCACGCAGCAGCAGCACCAAGTACTTTCTACCGTATATCTGTCCCGACTTAGTACCGTAAGAAATACTTTCCTCTCCACCACGACGCTAGGCGCCTCGACGCAAGGTGACGCTTAAGGCTGCGACGTACCTAAATCGACGCCGTCACAACGCTAGATACAATTAGTACATAATGTCTAGTATAGACGAATCTAATGTCTCTATTTTCAATGAATAAGGGCCTGACATTTGCTTCAAAATATCAATGTAACCAATAAAACACATGGCTTTCGAGCATTCACCCCGAAAGACAGTTAGGTTAGACATCTGTTTTTCGATGAGTGAGTTTAAGTCATTTCAGTAGAAATAATAAAAATGAATACTTTAGAAATATACAGGGATTATCTTGGATAAATTGTACAAACCGAGATGGTAAAATTTAATAGTAAGTTAACCAACTGGTGAATGGACACTGTTCGTTAGCTCAAGGGGGCACCTTATACTAAGCCACCCATTCTACTAGGTTTGAAACAAAGTATATGTGAAATCAACATAGTAAGGTAACCAACTGGCAAATTGACGCTGTTCGTTACTTCCGTTGGTCATCACCTCTATACTCGTCGAAATAATTACCTAGGATGGTACAACCTGTGTATATCTAGAGTAGAATTAAGCTAAATAAAAATATAAACATCAACACAGTAGTTACCCAACTGGTGAATTGAAATATATCTTTATAGCAAATGAACGTGTTCTGCGTTTGAAAGGGACTCCAGTGAGATCTCAGTAAATAGTTCATATTAATTGTAATATACTTTGCTAATTATTGCATCACATTTAAAGCATGAAAACTAAAAGAATATAAATATAAATTTAAGTGGTTGTATTTATCAATTTGCACCAAACTTTGCATCGAATCCTGGTTTACCTTAATTAACACAACGTGGGTATATAAATTATCAATTAATTAACTAGGCGATCATTTCTACTACTATAGGCCAAATAGAGTAAGTATAGAATTTGAAGTAAAATAAACGTGTGAGGTAAATAATAAGATTTCAGACGTTAAAACAACGAACAAAATGGGGTACGGGGGGGGGGGGGGGCGTTACAATGTAGTTAATGAATGTGACTTTTCAATGCTAGATCAGTCTCATCGGTTTTACCGCTTACTGATCTTTAATAATAATAATAAAAATTTCTTATGGAGCTTATTTTATGCACTATGATACGGGTACTGGATATCACGATTTCAATAGATTACTCTGTTACCACAGACATATTTTTTTATATTGCTGTCATTCGAGTGTTTATTCATTGCAATTGAAGTAAAATAATTATTTTAAGTTAAAATAAATAATATGGATCTTTTGTGAATAACATACAAGATGGCTAAGTAGCAATGTTTTTTGCATCAATTTTAATGAATTCCAGAATGGAGCTTTTGATATTAAAAAAAGGGGGCAAAGGGTCCAAATATTATTTTTACAGGGGCATTCGGGTTAAAAATCCCAAATATGTTTACACAAATTGTTTAATTTGAAAAATCTAATCAAAAGACGACAAAACCCAAAGCTAGCAATATGAAGCCTTTAGTATTTCGTTCAAAATCAAACTTTCTCGTTTCTTTATTGCTATTAGTTTCGATAACTTGGAAACTACCAATTTATTTTTTGCAGAGAGAGGGAATGATTACAGTTTTCATTACACTATTTATTTTAATTTTTTTTAAGCGATTAGACTTCTCAAGTTTAAGTAAAATACCTTTTTTTATTCAGATTTTTGTTTGCTTCAGAAATACATATTTGTTTGTTGACAAAAAGTTATTTCCAAGTAACGTTCTATCTGGAGTAGTAGAAACCCTCTAGTGGATTAGGTTAAAAATTTCACCACTAACTAAAAAAATTCATTAAAATCTGTTTAACCAAATTAAACTATTTTATTTTGCAACATTTTATTGAGGTAATTTTTGTCAAAGCTTCATATTTTCAACCGAAAATTCTGTCATTGCTAGTCCGTTCCATTACTACTGGGTATATGTCCAGTTTATTGCACAAATTCATAAATTTTTCGTCTTTTTAGGATATGTTAAGAACGCTATCATCCAAATCTTCTGAACCTTCATTTTCACCGAATTTACAAATTACTGATTATCAAAAAAATATTCCAGAATCACAGTTATTGGCTACTACAGGTAAGAATAAATACTTGTTCTAAAGTTGAAATTGTAATTAACCTAAATGGATTTAAAAAACTTAATACAATTTTTATTTTTTTAGCAAATGCGCTAAGTGACAACACTTCTGTTTCTAATACGTTTGCTAAAAGAATAGAGAAGCAGAGAAGTTTTCAAGAAACTCATAAAATTAGTCATTCTGAAAATTGTAAATTATTAGTTAATTTACTTCAAATTGCGGAGTCGCGAAGATTCAATATACCGATGACTCAAATAAGTGAGTCTTTAGATCTTTTTTTATGAAAGTCGTTTATTATAAGTTCACATAATTTTCAGGTAATTCGTCTAATAATAAGCAATTAAAGCAAACGGACATACGGAATATGTTCTTTAAATCACAAAGTGCCAAGGATTTTGACATATCCCCTACACAAATTCCAACAATTCCTGAGATTCCAATCGTCACAGAAGAAAATCTTTTTCCAGGACTTTTGACGGAGATCACAACTTTTTTGTCAATTTGCTGTGATACAAATTCAATAAAATGCAATATTTGTCCAACAGAGTTTAAGTGTGAAAAAAATACTTATAAAAATTGTTTTGCAACTACTCTAAATTGGATAGAACTTGACCCTTCTGTATATACCTCTGTTACTGTGGATGATTTAAAACTCTTTGAAAAAGGATTGGATAAGTCAGATGATAGTTTTCAGTTTGAAGAGACTTTAGATTTTTCAGTTCCTGATATACCTATTAATAATATTAGTAAGGAAATTGTTTTAGAATTAGGAGATCTGATAGATAATAGTATTTTGGGAGATTTTTGCAATAAGACTGCAAATTACGAAGCACCTAAATCTTTAAGTAATTTGTTAAACACGTATAGTACTTCTATAATAGATGAACAATTCATTTCGGAAAAAAATACAAATAAAATAGAAAATGATTCTACCGAAGAAAAATCTAAGAAAATATTTTCTGATGCCGACATTAAATGTATTCTAATCTTCTTTAAATTGGATCATTTAAATGATATTTTTGAGGAAGATTTTATACCTGATTCTCAAGAAACCATCACATATTCCCCAGATCTCTTTGAAGAAAGTGTTAAAACACAGAGGGAACAATTGAAAACTCCAGTTCAGAATCAAAGCAACAGTGATGATTCATGTTCTCCCATTTTATGTACGTTTACTGCTAAAAAAAATAAACCAACAGTGAGGAGTCATACACAAGATAATATAAAAAAAAAATTACCAGAAACTAGCTCACCTTCTCTAACCACTTTTAGTAGAAAAGGATTAACAAGTACTCCTTTGACCCAAAAGGTTCCTAGAAATGAGACTACTCTGAAAAGTACAGATAAATCAAATCCCAATTCTTTAAAAAAGCAAAGAAGTAAAGAGTTTTTGGAACCCAATAAAACTGATGTAATTGAATTAGAAGATTTATTCGATTTTTCAAGTTTTGGTTTACCAACAAGTAATATTGAAAAATCCGGATTTACGAAAATAATTTCAATGGCTGATAGTTTTAGTCCAGACGATTTCTGTGAAACTCCTTTAATGAAAACTTCGTCTCAAAATTCCAAAATTAATTCAAATGTTCCTGAGAAAAACACTAAAAATATAGATACTTCTCATTTAGATGATTTTGTTGATGAGGATCTTTTAGAAATCTTTAAACCTATCTGTGATATTACTGAAATCAAAACTTCACACTCTACAATAAATATTAAAACCACGAAATCATTAGATTTCATCAATGAAACTAGGGAACTAGACATTGAAGGTGCAGAAAATAAAAATATTAATCTAGTTTCCGAACAATTAAATCAAAACACTAAAACAATGGAAACTAAAAGCGATTGTGCATCTTCACAGACAACAGTAACACAGATTTTATCTACAATAAATAAACCAACTCAGTCCAGTAACCCATCTCAAATTTCAAAACAATTAAATCAAAAGATTGAAATGACAATGAAAAATAAAAGCAATTATCGTGCAACTTCACAGATAACAGTAACACAGACATTATCTACAATTATTAAACAAACTCAGCCCAATAAATCATCTCAAAAAGAAAATGTTGAAAACAATGTGTTAGATGATGATTTTGACTTTTTTCAGTTTGGTTTGAATAAGAAAGTTCATAAACATATTTCATCTGAAAAGATACCAAAACATACCAAAGCGAAATTAAATGATTCTTCTAAAGCAAATCTTAATATATCATCCAACACATCTCTTAACTCTAGTAGAAGTTCTGTGAATACATCACATGAGTCTGTATCACTAAGCGTATTTCCTAAACGTTGTGGGCCTAACAAATCCAAAACTGTTGATACAAATAAATCTAATAACATTTCAACTAAATCGCTTAGTGAGGATGAATTTGATACCAAGCCCAAAAGTCCAGTATGGTTAAGACCTAAACAATTTGTAAAAAAAAGAAAAAATTCAGATAATGATTCGGACAGCGATTTCGAAAGCAGTTCTGTTAGCCCTCTTACATATAGATCCCAAGCACGGAAGAAACCAAATTTGAATAGAGATGATGTTGCACACGAACCTAAAAGGAAGAAAGTAAGCAAATATTAGTTATCTTTTAATAGCACTTACATCATATTTTTAACCGACTTCAAAAAAAGAGGAGGTTATCAATTCGTCGCGATATTTTTTTTTTTTTATGTATGTTCAGCGATTATTCTTTAATACGGTGTCCGATTTCAATAATTCTTTTTTTGTTAGAAAAGGGCTACTTTAGGGGTGGTCCCATATAAATTTGGTCAAAATCTAATAATTGTATGTATGAGGAAATCCTCAAACTCTTCATTTTTTATGTATGTTTAGCGATAATGCTTTACCACCTTGTCCGATTTATACGATTCTTTTTTTGTTAGTAAGGGGGTACCTCAGGGGTGGTCCCATATAAATTTGGTTAAGATGTGGTGATGGCATCTGCACTTTTTTGAAGTCGGTTTTTTTAAATTTTTAATTTGTAAACTTGTTAATATAACATACATCATATCGTACTTTCATTAAAAGATATACAGTGGTTCTAGTTTTTGTTTAGCTGCCTTTTTAATACTCTTGGATATAATTATCCTGTGATTATTTTCATATTTATTGGTTTGGTACAGTTTTACTGGGTGCGCCACGCTAAACGGGTCGGAACCTGGTGGGAAAACTACAAAATATATTAAAAATTCCTTTGGCACAAATATATAACTCAGTGGCGACTACATTAATTTAAAATTATTTTCATATATACCAAACCAGAATACTAATATAAAGTTTTTTTTTTTAATATTAAGGTCAATTTTTAAAAATAATTAGTAATGGGACTTTTCATGAAAAATAATTTTTGGACTAGTCCGACGGACATGTCCAGAAAAGTAATGAAGAGTAGTCGACCTTGAGCATAGAAGACACAGTTAAATCTCCATCCTGGATGCTTTTTTCAAAAACTGGGAAAAATATTTCTCATTTGTATTTTCGTTTTCTTTGTAAAATACTTGCTTTTTTGGTCATTTTTTAGTTTATTTTAATAAAATATGAAATACTAATTCGAAAACATTGTTAAAAGTTAGTAGTCATTTAATTTCGCGCATGCGCAATACACCTTTCCACTTTTGAAAAGTGTTTGGATTAGTCAACTTTTCAGACTAGTCCGTCGGACTTGTCCGTGGACTTTTCCAAGTGACCCATCACTAAAAATAATAGTAATGGGACTTTTCATGAAAAGTAATTTTTGGACTAGTCCCATGGACATGTCCTGAAAAGTAATGAAAAGTAGGCATAGACATAGAAGACAGACAGTTAAATCTCCATTCTGGATGTTTTTTTTTTTCAAAAACAGTTTGAGAACTATATTTGTATTTTCGTTTTTTTAGGCAAATCATTTGTAAAATACTTCCATTCTTTGTTTTTTTTTTGTCATTTTTTTCACGTGTTTATTTTAATAAGATATGAAATAAAAATTCGAAAATATTGTTCAATCATATTAAAGTCAGTAATCATTTGCCGTTTCTTCTTTTTTAAACTATATTTTGCCTTTGTTTGTAAGAAATTCAGACAAATTAGTTAATTTAATAATGCGCATGCGTAATACACTTTTCCTCGACTTTTTCATGCGACCCACCACTAAAAATCTTACTTTAATAAAGATTCCCTATGGGCGGCTTGTACAAAGAATGCTGTAAACTCAGTTTAGTTAACAGGAGGAAGACAGTTGGCGAGGCTCTACTTTTTTTATGGCCATTTAAATAAAAGAACATTTTTGAAGAAAGATTTTGGAACCTTCTAGAGGATATTCCTTTGGATATTACTTGAAAAATGTTGCTGCAGCTAGATGGTGCTCCCGCCCATTTTTCGCATCAATTCAATTTGATAAAAAATACATATCATCGTCTGCTTGTCTTAGTTTTCTCCAATTCAGCATATATAAAGCCGATGAAGTAATCTTAGATGCAGATGATTATCAACCCTCTTTGTGTATTGATGTCCCCATTAAAGTTAAGAGCTTACAGTGTAGATCAGAGCACATGCTGTATAGTTACAAAGAAGCAGATTTTCCAAAAATTATACAACGCACTACTCAATATCAATTGGACTTTTCTTGATTCCGTAAGCAGTGTTGATGAAAGTGTTCAACTATTGAACAATAAATTGTTTATTACTTTTAATCAGCACATATCTCTTAAAAAAAACTAACTTTAAGACCTACCCTCCTTGGTTTAATGGTCATATAATACGCATGATTCGTCAAAAAGAAAAAGGCCGATAAACCTAGAAATCCGCTTATTCCATAGATACATTTACTAAATTTAAGAACCTTCGAGACCAAATTAAACAAGACATTTCTATAGCTCGCTCCTCATATTTAAGAACAATTGAAAATAATATTAAAAATGATCCAAAACAATTCTGGTCATACTTAAATTCCAAAAATTCTTCCTATTCCATACCCACTACTGTTGAATATAATAATGAATACATAGAAGATCCACAAGCAATTGTCCAAGCTTTTGCAGATCACTTTTCTCCAAGCCAACTCAAATAAACCACTTCATCAATGAATCTACCATTAATTTACCTTTGCTTCACTTTAATTCTGTATCTCAAGATGAAGTTATTAAAGCCCTATAAAAGCTTAAGTCCAATATGTCAATGGGTACTGACCTTATTCCTTCGTTTCTTGTCAGGGAGTGTGCACTAATTTTGGCCACTCCTTTGAAACATATTTTTGGTTTAATTTTGAAAACATGTTTTTTCCCTACTTCCTAGAAAATTTCCAGAATTACTCCGGTACACAATAAAGATAGCAAAAATGTTTTTTGTAATAAGTATTCTTTGCAATTTTGCTAAAGTATTCGAAATAATTATTCACGATCGTATTTCCAATCACGTTTCCCGTCTTATAACTAGTGACCAACATGGATTCATGAAAAATAGATCTACAACCTTGTATGTTCGACGCAATTCATTTCGGAAGCCTTGGATAGGAGAAGTCATTTTGATGTAATATACACAGATTTCTCCAAGGCTTTCTACAAAATTGATAATTCCATCTTGCTCCATAAGTTAACTTCATTCAATTAATTGCTTCGTATTTGTTGGATAGGCATCAATATGTTCAATGTCGTGGTTACAGGTCTCAAATATTCGAACAAACATCAGGAGCCCGCAGGTATCAATTTTAGGTCCCCTTTTATTCATAATGTTTATAAATTATACAGTGGCTAATATCGAGCATATTAAAGTTTTAATGTATGCCGACGACCTAAAATTAATACTTGAAATTAGTTCTGTTAACCATTGCTTGCGACTTCAAAAGTGTTTGTCTGACATTGTAAAGTGTGCGGTCTTGATAATTCACTACCTCTAAATCCTAAAAAAATCTGATGTGTCCAACACATGACTTTCCTATCTAGTTATTATAGGCTTTTTCTGGTTATTTTGTACAACCTATTGCAGCACCTCTATAAATGTTTAGAGGCTAAACTAAATATATACATTTCCCTTATTTCCCTACCTCGAAACATTTTTCTATAGATATTCATTGAAAACGAAAATACTGAAAAATTTAAATTTAGCACTTTTCCTACAATTTTTCCATTACGGTCCATTTTAGAAAAATCATGTATAAACAAAAAGTATAGAGATCGATATCGCAAACAACTTTTAGTTCAACAATTTTCATAAAAATCAGAATTTTGCACATTGATGTTAGGTTGTCTACCACGATTATCTTCTTGCACTAAGCCACCTTCCTGTCTTAATAGTCGTTTGAGAGATACTTAACGTGTTTAGGAACATTGGTTTACATACTTTTTTTTTTCTTACCGTCAACAGTGAAAAAGTACGTTAAACTTTGAGATCTTAGTTTAGATGCATCACCAGTTCTCAGTCGTTGTCTCGATGTAGGTCACTACGCACGATAGTAGGAACTGCCTTTTTAAATTGACATCTTTGTTTTCATCCCAGTAGTTTTTATAATTTTGCGTTCTTGTTTCTTCTGATAACCATAGGTTACATTTTAGGCGACGGGAGCAAACCATTTTCAGTTTTTTATCCGATACGTATTTTCCGGTTTTGCTTACATATGCCCTTCCAGCAGCATGATCACGTTTTCTTTATCACGCCATCATATTGATTTCTTATTCTTTTTCAATTTTTAAATAAAACAAGGATTTCAAGTTATAATGTTATTTCGTAAAACTTCATCTCGAAAAAGAGTTTTGATATGAAATAAAGTAAGGGTTGCTAATTTCACGCCCCTCTAAATTTTAGAAAAAAATAAAAACTCAATTTTAGTCATGACCTTTTAAGGGTGATATCTCGGAAAGGGATGGGCTGAGGAAATTTTGTTATAGGAAAGACCCATCTTAATTTCATACGAGCAATCACCTCTTGAATTTTGTCGGATGAATTTAGAAACACCCTGTATCTTATTTAAATATTATGCGTTAAAAGTAAAACAAATTATATACTTTTCAATATTCTTTTCCGTACTCTGAACCTATTTTTAAAAGCAATTTCTGAAAATATTATCACTCGGCATTATATTTTCTTAGAAAAAACCGCTGTCATTTGTCATTAACATTCAGCTTAACGATTGAATTTGGTTTCTTTAAAAGATATTTATTCCTAACTGAAATAATCAATTAAAAGTTATTTTTTAAACTTGGCGCCAAATTCGACTAATTCCATTGTATGTCTTGAAAAAATGTTGCTTGAATTAACAAAGGTTTTTGAAACCGACTATATTGTATTCATTTATGGTTTTAGTTAATTAACCAGTTCATAGAAGATGAAGCTGATGTATCTGTATGTGATAGTATTGTGATATCTGATGATGAATTTGATACAGGAACTCAAGACAAATATGATGCCAGCTTTGTTGCTGACGAAACTCAGGACATGGATACTCAAATGCATGCAGTTTACCTTAAATCTGTTAGGTATTATTTTTAACAATATTTAATACTAAATTATTTGTATTAACTCTGGAAAACTTACGTTAGAATAGGTAGACATTGGAACTATTCCCTAACAAGTTTTTCCTGATCATCCATTCAAACTTTTAAGACCCGCATTAATAAACAATCTCTATTTTTCGTTGTATATCTAAATATTTTAAAAGATTAAATTCTATTTTTCAGGAGTCCATTAATTCCGAGCAGGTTTAAAATCCCTTATAATGTGAAAACCAATGTTAACATCCTACCACAACAAGAAAATAATGAAAATGATACTTATTTAGATGTAAGTGATAACATTTTTCTTTGCAACGATATTTTATGTATAAAATATAAATTTAAGATAGAATTAAGTAAACACCGAAACTTGATGTTTCTTATACGAGGGTCAATCAAATATAAGCAGGATTTTTTTTTATAAAAATGAATACAAAATAAAAATACAAAACAATCTTAAAATTTTTCTAGTCTTCTTGAAGATCTACACATTTTTGACAACGCGTAGGAAGCTTTTTGATTCCTTCCTCATAAAAAGTTTGGGGTTGTGTCTAAGTTGACCAGGCGTCCAGTTTTCCTCAGATTGTCTTGTTTTTTAAATTAAAATTTGCATTTATGTAGTTTTTATGCCCATAAAAATAATTTCTAGATATTTTCAATCATATGTCTCGGTTTCGCAAAATCAAAATCTGGGACCTATTTCATGAAACTAGTTTGCAAGTTTTTACTTTACGAGTACAAAATACTTGTTTTTCGTAAAATAATATCGTTAACTTTGCAGATTATTACATGCAAAATGAAAAGTTACAAAGTAGTTTAATGAAATAGGCTCCAGGTCACCCTAGTTGTGTAACAACCCAGTTGCGCACGGACCGCTCTGCATCCTTGTCATTTTCGAAACGTTGTCCACAAACAAAAGATAGTCGCTGGGCGACAAATCTGGTCTATGGGGGGATGTTCCAAAATTTACCAGTAAAATTCAGCCAATTCTTCTGTAGTCAAAAGGACTGTGTAAGGACGAGAATTATCGTGAAGCAAAATCACATGTCGGATTGGGGTACTGCGTTTTTTGGATCTGTATGCAGCTTTCGTTTCATCCAAAAGCTGACACTAATATGGAACATGTACAGTACGACGTTCATGAAGATAATCAACTAGCAATATTTCTTTCCTGTCCAAAAACTTTTACGGGACAATGTTCCTCACTTCTTCACCACTCAATTCTCGCTATTTTGAATCCGTGAGTATAATGATGTGCCCAGGACACGTAACTATACGATGTAAAAATTTATCTTCCTCTCGTTCGTATCATTCCAAAAGCCTTTGACAGATTTCCATTCAACGCTGCTTCTGATTCCCTGTCAACAGTCGTGGAACAAATATTGCACATATTTTTCTGAATCTAAGACTGTCTGTGATAATGGTATGGGCCCTCCCATAACAGACGCGATTTCATCCATCAGGCGCCGATCATTCTCGATTAGTTCATATATCGCTCGAATATTAGCATTGTTACGCTTAATAGTAGACGTCTATAGTAACTCATTTTCAACGGCTTCACGCCCTTCCTTAAATTTTCTGAACTATTCGTACACTTGAGTTTTTGATAACGTTGTTTGTATCTCCGAACTGTGCAAGCAATCTAGTTAAAATGTCTGAGGATTTGACCCCCTCTTTTGTGAGAATCTTAATTAATACATAGTGTGCAACTGACAGTGACACTTCTTGCTCCGAACATGACGCTACTGCTAATCACAACAAGATATCAATATTTTAATTTAAATTTTTTTATTATCATTATTTTTATTAATTATATTTAGCCAAGAAGGTACTACCTTACTTGAGCGAAATTTTGTTGTGATCAGTAGAATTGATAGTATCGTTTCGACTAACACACATGCTTGTATTAATAATTGCAATTCGGTACTAACTACCGGAATATTCAAATATCAGCCCTTAAATACAGTCCACACCCTTTAGATTCGGTGCGTGCACGCCCAGGAAAAGTGCATCAGGAAGCCACGATAATAAAAATCTAAATGTAAGAATTGATTGGCAAAGCTCTAAAATCTTTGGAACCGCGACATACCGGCATCTTAGCTATAACCTTTTCAGTATGCATCCTCTCTCTTTATTCCTACCTTCATACTCTAGAACGATAGTTCATTTCGATCAATACAGTTTTCGAGAACAAACAATCCAGTTTATATATGACTGACCCTCATATCATGTGTCAACATTGCTAGAATCTAAATCATAACACCGAAAGGATGATATCGAAGATTTAATCGTATCAAATAAACTTTTCATTTTACTTTTTTTTATTAAATAAAGTATCAATATGCAAAAATAAATTGATTTTTTTTGTTTTCACTGTATAACTCGAGAATTGCAGTAGACGCTTTAGATTTTTTCGACCAGCCTAATTCTCAAAATAGACAACTTTATTCTCAATAGTCTGTTTCGGTTTAGAATACAAACATGTTGCACATGAGATGTAAATCTAAAGAATTCTAAATATGTTATAATAGACTAGGAGCCGGCAAGGTAAAATTTAGGGGGTGATTTTACCCTTTATCAAACTGTATTATTTAAATATTACTATCTGAAAGTGTATAACTCTAGGGGCTATGCCGTCAATTTTCCATGACATATAAAAACAACTTTCCGATTCAGAATCGAAGTTTTTTTATAAAATAAAATTTGATGGCTTTTCTTACGTAGATAGTTATTAAAATAATGACAAACCTGCCGTACAAAAATAATTTTACCAGAGATTTTTCTTATCGTGTAATGATAAAAATGTTTAGTTCGCTTGATTTCCGCCCCTTAGCGTTCGCAAGAACCCCTGTAATTTTTATTTCTTAAAAGTTCCCGTTTTTAAACATTTGCGAGAACCCCCGTAGTTCAAAATCTATCATTCTTTACCGAAATTCCAATCAAGTTTAAAATAATCAAATTCATGTAACTTACCTGGTCATTTTCGGCAGAAGTCAAAAGGACGTTTGATTAGTTCTCTAAACAAATAAACATTATCTACTCATACTCCAAACCACTCGTAACCCGAACTGGTCCGATCGTAAAAGTATTAAGCCGAGACCCCAGCGAACTCTTCCTCTTTTAGTGCCGAGTTTTAAACTAATTATTATTACTTTCGTTAATTCACTGTTCGGGACCAACTGTGGGAAATCCAAAGTAGGAATCGATCATTAATTTTCTGTTAAAAGTTTATTATTTTATTATTCTCCTGGTCGGAGCTGTCGTGTCGAATATTAGTAAAGAAACTAAAATAAAGATATAAAATGATTGACATTCTATATTAAACTCTTCACAGCTTAACATACCTTAACCCCTCATTTTAATTCAGATTTTTTTGTTTAATCAATAGCCTCCGTCCCATTGCAGAGCTTGATTTTTCTGAAAGTTTCAAGTTGATATTGTTTTTCGTTTTTAATATATGAATTTTTTTAATTTTAACCTTCTTAACCCCACATTTTTATTCAGATTTTTTTAAAAATGAATAGGCTTCTCTTTCCATTGTAGAGCTTGATTTTTCCTGAAAATTTCAAGTTGATATTGTTTTTCTTTTTTATTTTTTTGTTAGTCATTGCACCTAAAACTAAGAGTTCACCCAATGGTATCTTCTCCTTTCTGTTCTGATAACTATACCCTTCACATGCGCACTGTGCTCTGCTTTAACACACTTTCACATCACTAATTCAAATAGTTCGGTCCTTCTGAGCTTTCTCATTAGGTTTCGGTTGTCCAGGAACTGTAGAACTTTAATATTGACGTGATCATGCTGTCTTTTTCATGTTTTTTTTGCGATGGTTTTCCTCACTTCTTCGACTGTAGGCATTCCAAGGGGCGTTTACTATTGCCCTTCATATTTGATTCTGGAAACGTATTATATTTATGTTAGTTTTACTAACACATCCCCAGAGCTGTATGCCGTAAGTCCGTACTGGCTTCAGTACTTGTTTATATATTAAAAGTTTTGATTTTCTATTCATCAACTAGTATAATTTTCTATATTTAATACCCAACTCTTCCCGTTTTTTCATTGTGTTCTTTCCACTTTAATTTAATATTGTTACGCAGGTTTTTAGTATCTCAATTTATTTCAATTCAACTTTTACAATAACGATACAACTGATAACATTAACATCAGAGATTAGGGACATAAAGATTGGAAACGCAACGACCGCAGCAACGATGGCGTCATCTATGCGTCTCAGATGTTAACTAAAGGTATACGTCGTTTGTAGGCAGACCAGTGTTGCCAAATATTTTTTTTACAAGTAGAGTAGAAAAATGGCATTTCGACAAAAAATCGTACAATAGGTACATGTCTAGCATAATATAAAATGGAATGAAAAAATAAAAAAAAAACTAAAGAAAATACATGAAACTTTTAATTAACACATTTAAAGTAATCAATGACTGTCACTTGAAAGTGATCGAAATTTTGCATGCAAGCCTTTATTATGCCGTGATAGTCGGTGTTGGTACAAAATCACCATGGTCAAAATCACGATAAGTGAGAACGAAAATGACTACCTTCAGAAATTACGAACGGCCTATGAATCTTTGCAAGTAGTTTTTTATTTTTATTGTTTTATGTTCTGAAGTTGTTACAGATATTTAAATAAACCTACTAAAAAAGGGAAGATCCTATTTTTACGTTTCCTATTTTCAGTTGTTAACTGCGATAAAGCTGGTCGTTATTAAGCATTAGCTTCTTATGAGCGTTTCATATCTTTATCTCCCTTATCTCTGATTAACATGTAACGTCTATCATAAAACTGAAACTGACGTCTGGATCACTGCATATATAGCTTGCTTTCACTTTCTAGAACCTTCTCGAACTGTATAGACTTTTCCTTGACGTGGAATGACGTTTCCAGATATTTCTGGACTATTCTATCTTCTTATACTTGTACTTTTACTTGTTCCTAAATCCAAATTGGTGGTCAAGTATTATATTTTTACTGTCTATCAGTGGTTTCAATCTTTTTGGTAAACGTTTTTCGAAAAGTTTATATAACAAGGATATATGTCTATAGGACTTTACTTCATTTGGTGGTTTTCCGGGTATGGGTACCATTATTTCAGCGACTTTCCAGATGCTAGGTACATGCTCTAGTCGAAATAGAGCGTTTATTATATTAGTAAGTTTAACCCTTCGAGCATATATATTTCATAGAGTCCGCATTCAACAGAGTTTGTTTGGGTTGTGAGGGGAAATAGGTAGACACTATTTTCAGTGTCGCATCATTTTTACGGGGTTTGCAATTAATATAAATAATAAATTTGATGTATACCTTTAAAATTCTTTAAATTATGCACATATTTTATATACTTGCATTATTTAAGTAGGTATCTAGTAATAGTACAAAAATAAAAATTATTGATTTAACATATTCAACATTATCATGATAAAATGAGTTAAAAACGAAAATCTTGTTTATATTGAAAAATTCTGATTATTTTTTTTAACGTTTTAATAGAGTCCAAAATCTAAAACAATATTCCTCATAAGTTCTTTAAATTTAATTCACTAAATTTACCATTTATTTTAAATTCATGTTTAACGGCCTTTTGCATAAAATGTAGGTACTTATGTTTCTTTTAAAAAAATGGTAGAGACGCTAATGGTTACTTACTTGTGAAATGACCTTGACGAAGCCTTTCCGTATTTCCATTTAAAACCTTCACAATCTCTCACCATTGTTAAAATTTGTATCACTAAAGTAATAAAATACAAAAAATCAATTATAAACTACAGAAATAAGCTAGAAATTAATGAAAGTCAAAAATCAAATGACAGTTCTGACAATTTCGAACCATTTGACATGCCAAGCAAAACGAAACAGACCAATGGGAATGCTGGACACTATATTTCCCCCCTGTACCAAAACAAAGTCCATTTGGACAATGGCTCTAGTAATATATGCTCGAAGGTTTAACCACAGATTTTCTTGGCATTTGTTTTAGTATTTCACATGTAATCAGATCATACCCGGGTGCTTTCTTAGAATTGATATTTTCTTTGATTTCCTTAGCTACTTCTTTAGGCGTTACCCTAGGAATTTCTACTATGTTTGTGTTCTCTTGTTTTAATAAATCGAGTCCTTGTTCTTCATTCGGTTAAATGTCAGCTTTTTGTTTATTTGATCTTTTCCAGTTTCCTTTATCTTCTTTTATTGGTGGCATATGGACTATTGGACGTTTAAGTTTCCTAGTCGCTTTTCACAGAGAGTAATCAGTATTTTTATTGTTCGTCTATAGACCTTTTCCGTTATTAATGATATCTATTACTCATGCGCAAATCCTACTTCCTGTTGAAATTAAAAAATTATTGTTGTTATGTTTCCTACTCTGAGTTCCAATTACACATCCGTAAAAATAATTAACTTTTATTATTGGTAGGGGAGCCAGTGACACTTTTACGTGTGTTATTTGTGCAAGGCAAAATTACAAATATTTCGTTCATTCTTACCTTGTAGAACATGGAACTACTTTGCTAGTCTACAGCGATGGAGTCCTTGATAAGGTCGTCTTAAAAAAGTCTGTTTAGATAATGACTTGTGCAAATGAGTACTAAAAAAATGTCACGGGCTCCCCTACTATACAGGGTGTTAAAAAAAAAGTGTCACAAAATAAAACGGGGGGTAGTATGGGCCAAAATATGCAGAAAAGTCTTAATAAACATATGTCCGCAAATGAATGGTTTCAGAGATACGGAGTGTTTTGTATCATTTTTTGATTATCTTTTTTCATTCTCACAAACTTGCTTTTCTTATCGGAGTCTACCGATGTTTTTTCATAGATACTATTTGCAGTTATTATTTTGTTGTGGGTGAATAATTTTATAAATTTTCGTTATGCCTGTTTACACTAATATTGAATTAGCTGACATGCATTTTATGTACGGTCGTGCAAATGGCAATGCATTGAAATGGAGGGAGGGCACTTTGAACATCTCATTTAACTCTATGTTGTTATTGATTGTTTATAAATATAATTGTTTTTTTATAATAATAAAAAATTGTTATAAACACAAAATGGTCCGTATCTCCGAAACCGTTAATTTGCGGTCATATATTTATTAAGACTTTTCTGCTTATTTTCGGTCATACTATTCACCATTTCATTTTGTGACACTTTTTTTTAACACCCTGTATAGACTAGATGACAGTTGTTCAAAGTAACGATGACAGACGGTTATCGTCGTAGCCAACCCAACAGTTATAAGGTTAGGATAAGAGAGATACAAAATAGGTTGTATGGAAAATTACTAGATTCAAAAGTCCCGCGCTTTTTTCGAGCATGAGTAATGTGAAATTGTCGAATAACTGGAAAGGTGGATTGTCTGAGATATATGTCTATTGATTCATTTTTTAATAGTGATTATTTCTCGTTTTAGTTGTTGTGTTAGTCTGTTGAGAACTACTTTAATTTCAGGGAATCTCGTATTTGCCATTTTTTCTTGCCTTTCTCTTCTTATTTATTAGTTCTCTTATTTCTCTAGGGTATGAATTGTCTACGTTTTTTCTTGTAATTTCTGCTGTATTGTTCCATGACGATTGCTGTATGTCAATGACAAATTTTTCCAGCTCGTACTCTAGTTGTTCTTTTGTTCTTAGTAGTGCACTTAGTTCGATTCTATTACTTAATTCAGTTTTAAAACTTATCCAGTCTGTCTTTTTATTTCAATATGTTTTCCTATTGACTAATAGTCACACCAATTTCACTTGCAGCTGCATGCAGTTCCCTACCTTTGGTGGTTGTTAATCTCGAGCCCCAGATGATATTTTTGGCATTAAAATCCCAAGATAAAATTTTCTCCCATTTGTCGTAAGAGTTCTCTGTAATTTTCTTTTTTCAAATTATGTCGTTTTTATGTTAACTGCTGTTAACTGGATTTCTTCTGTTCCTATTTTGTCGTTGTCATAATGGTTAATATTTTCTTTTATTATTACAGCGCTTCCACCTCCAGCGATATCCGGGAGAGATGTATAGTACTATAGACTTTGTATCCTCTAAATTGTTTATAGATTTGTTTTGTTAAATGCGTTTCTGATATTAGACAGATATCTATATTTTGTTCTATTAGGAACACCTGTAGCTCTTCTCGATGGTCAAGGAGTCTATTGGCATTCCATTAAGGATGTCTAGACGTGTGGGGGAAGGTAGCCCCTCTAATCTGGTAATTTTGTTTAGAATTTTAATTTATGATTTTTTTTTAAGTCAGTCCCTTCTGAACCCCTCCATTATTTATCAGATTTTTCATCAAAAAATCAATAGGCTTCGTCCCCTAATAGAGATTAATATGTCCTAAAAATTTCAAGTTGATATTGTTTTTCGTTTTTAATTTATGATTTTTTTTTTAATTTTAACCCCCCTTAACCCCCCATTTTTAATCAGATTTTTTTAAAATTGAATAGGCTTCGTTCCATTTTAGAGTACGATTTTTCTTAAAAATGTCAAGTTTATATTGTTTTTCGTTTTTGTTTTATGATTTTTTAAGTTTCAATCCCCCCTTACCCCTTAATTTTTAATCAGATTTTTTTTAAATCAGTAGGCTTCGTACCCTTATAGAGATTATTTTCCTTAAAATTTTAAGTTCAATAGGATTTTAGAATGACAATGATTGTGTTCAAACTAATTTTGTAAATATTTCTGCTATGTTAGTTATACTGCTAACTCACTTTGAGGTTTTCACTGTTAATTAGGAGTACCGTGAGTATATCCGTATTTTTGGATTTATTATTTTTATTTAGTTCCACTGATAGTAGTTTCGTAAACATTTTCGTTGTGTTAGTAATACTGCTAACTAACTTTGAGGTTTTCACTGTCTATTAGGAATACCGTGAGTATATCCATATTTCTTGATTTTTTTTATTTAGTTCCACTGTTTCTAATTTTGCAAACATTTTCATTGTGTTAGTTATACTGCTAATTAACTTTGAGGTTGTCACCGTTTATTGGGAATACTTGAATTCATTGATATGATTTTAAAAACATTTGTAAATTTAATGAATTAGTTTTTGAAAACTACCAATTTCTTGATGTCACGGTCCAAACCATAGATAAAATAAAAAGTAGTATAAATAAATGAATAAATCTTTGACTGTCCAGCCAAATGCTAAAATAAGTAGCTGGTATTGAATAAGCTGAGCATTCAAATATGAGTAATTATACAGTTCGATAGTGGGTAAAATCACCCCCTAAATTTTCCTTATCTGGCTTATAGTGTATAACATCTTCCATTTGAATCTTTTAGGATTCATTTGTGGTTCATGATGAAACAATTGAGGCTCGACAAGAATTATCTCAGTTGGAAATACTAGAAAAGAAATTAGAGATGCGAAGAAAACATAAAAAAACGCTTTTAGGACTAAAAAAGACATCACAAAAGAAGAGAATAGTTTATATTGATAGCGACAGTGAGTGAAATAGTGATACATATGTAGTAATATGAATCTTTATTTAGGAGCTGCTAAATCCTGACCGGCGTGGCGTGCACAAATTGTTTCTTATGTTTTCCGCTAGAGTGTGTGTATTTGAGCCCGGTTTTTTAAATTAATGGATAATTTAGACTTACATATTATATAGTGCCTCAAAAATTGTATATTAATTTTTATTTTATTGTTAATAATTCTGAGTTAGACATGAGTTAATAAATAACCCAATAATTAGGCATTTTATTGGTAGGAAGGAATAAATAAAATAACCAATAATAAGTATAAGTAGTTCACTAATTTATGAATTTTGACAAATAAAATCACCACATATTTATAATTTAAATAATAATATTTAGAATTTATGGTATAATATTAAAATACTTAAAATCATTATAGTCGATTTAATAAAATATATAAATAATATTTTTTT
Organism: Psylliodes chrysocephalus; assembly: GCA_927349885.1. Taxonomy (NCBI): domain Eukaryota; kingdom Metazoa; phylum Arthropoda; class Insecta; order Coleoptera; family Chrysomelidae; genus Psylliodes; species Psylliodes chrysocephalus. The sequence continues at coordinate 26,052,323 of OV651817.1, forward strand.
ATGTAATAAATTCATAATATATAAAATTCTTATATAATTTAGAAATAAAAATAATTATAATCATTACCAACTACTCTTATTAACAAATAAAAGACTTCTAGAGTTCTTCTAATAATTTCATTTTCATGTAATTTTTTTTTACAATTATTGCTATTTTGCTTTTTTTTTGTTGAGGTAAAGACCCAGCTATTTTTTTTATCTGGTGCTAATTAATTTCTGCAGAGCCTTCACAATCAATATCGACTCTGCTAATGCTGCGGTCATAGTTTAAGAGCAAATTAAAATTATTCAAATATTTGCCTGAGATCATTTTCATCACAGAAATTTTCTAATTTGCCCTGCATATCAATAATTTGATTTTTTTTTTTTTTAATGTGCCTAACTTGTTGCATCTGCTGAAATATTTTGCTCCAAATACTCCAAATCAGTAATTACTTCAGCATTGTTCGTCACATTTATTTCGTTCATATAGTTACGATCAGTTCCTTCAGAATTGTTATCTGGCATGTAACAATACTAAATGAATATGTTTGCATATTGTATTTTGTCTTAAGTAATCTAAACAAGTGTAGTTAAAACAATATATACATATATGACAAAAATTACAAGTCATCCCACAACATATCTTACTTGATCATTTTGAGACATAATATTGTTTCATTTTATTTTTAACCGACTTCAAAAAAGAGGAGGTTCTCAATTCGTTTTTTTTTTGTTAGAAAGCAGGTACCTCGGGAGTGGTCCCAGATTAATTCATCAAACTTTTAATTTTGTAAGTATTTTTATCAGCGATAATTCTGTACCACACGTTGTCCGATTTCTGATTCTTTTTTGTTAGAAAAGAAATACCCAAGGGGTAATTCCACATACAATTGGTCAGGATATGAAGATCTATGAGAAAATAAAAAATCTCAATTTTTTAGGGCATCTATACGATTTTGAAGTCGTTTTTTTAATTTAAAAATTATTCATCATCGTCTACAATATATGTCGAAGTTAACTTAGAAAGAAGAGCGAGTCTATGGCGATTTACTATGTTGTTTTTTTTTTGTGGTTTTACCATTTTTATTTTTTTTTTAATTCTATTAACAACTTTTCTTTTAAATTTTAAAACAGCTTTCAATCCTGTATCTAATCTACTAACAACTCTACCATTTAAATTACTGTACTTTATTACTTTATGCATAGCCTCTATATACACATATTTGTTAATTCCAAATTTTTACGGAAACATAAAGCCCAATATTTTATAAGTATTTCCATAAAATTGTTTAAAGTATTGTTCAAATTCTAATGTGTTATTATCAGCACAAAACTAAATGGTTGTATTAAAATGGAAATCATTCTCTTATTTTGTTCCTGTTGCAAATACTTTAGTGTCTTGTCTCTTTTCTCAGAATCTTTTATTTTGCAGAAATTATTTTGCCATGCCTGATCTACATGGCAACTACAATATAAATAATGTTGCAGTGACCCCATAACATTCACCCAGGCATTATTAAAAACGTTTGTTGCGCATGGTGATAATATACTGGGTCTTCAACAATACCGAAAACCCACGTGACCAAATCGTCATGATAGCGATTGGTGAAAATAAAAGTAAAAATCCCTAGATGTGAGCCAGTGCCGTAGGTATTTTATTACAAAATAGATATCTTCTTTTTTTATAGTCTGCAACCTCGAGAACAAAATTCAGTTAGGTAACTGTTAGAATTACAACACTTAATATCATATGGGTCCTATGATTGAACGTTTACGTTAATTTTAATACTAATCTGTTATGTTGTGCTAACAGGGAATAGATAACATGAAATAACAGTAGGTGTCGTATCGGTATGATTGACAGGTTCGATAACAGAAGATGTTAAACTGGCTGTTACGAATGGAAGAAAGTATTTATTTCCGTTATTGCGAGTGTGCACAAGATGTACCTAACTTCACTTAATTTCTAAAAATGAGGTTTTTCATGTTTTTCTGACTGTGAAAACAACAACAATTAGGTTAGAATTGTTTGCATTAATTTTTCATATTTATTATGGCGAAAAGATTAGCTAAAAGAACTGTGAAATAGTATGAGGAGCTACTTAATTTTGTTAGGAAAAACAAAATTATTATCACGGGGAAAACAAATAAATTAGATAAAAAAATGCAAACCTTTGGCTAGCATTTACAAATCATATAAATTAAAAACAGATTCAAATATACTAAGAATTCAAATTATAGCAGAATAGGTATTAGATAATTAAATAATAAACAAATAAAGTGGTAACATAGACATTTGGCACTTAACCGCATGTTATTCGAGGCTGTTAAGACGATATGTTAAATTGGAACATAACAGACGGAAAATAACAGTAATGTGTTATGAAAATGTTTCCATCATACGAACTTGCCTCGTTGCTGTTAAAACTCGGCCTAACATGTACGTTACGGATAACGTAAACGTTCAATCATAGGACCCATTAATTTTAAATTCAACCTGTTTTATTTGTTTGACAATTGACACTATTGACAACATGATCATCACTAGCTGCGCCCTTTGACGAAAAATAAATTAAATAAAATGTGCACGTCGGTCAGCATTTAGCCGCTCCTCTTTTTTTGGGCTTAAGGTTTAAGTATAATTATAAGTTTAAAATAAAGCTGTACAATATTTTTTTAAACATTATTTTTTATTTTTACATTTTTACCATTTTTAAATTATTTTATGAATTCTATTAAGAGCCATGTGAGCTACTCTTTATCTTTTATACAGGGAGACTTAGAAATGTGAACACTAAATTCGTTGTGAGATTTTATTGTTAATGTGTTGGTATGTTACGGTGTGAATTGCTTTCAGTCATCTTGTTTTGTAGTTAGGTGTCTTATGGGTTGCGGTTCTTACGGAACATATTTTTGTATTTTTTGAATGCATACAGGGGTCGGGGTTTTGACGTTGTCAGTCGTTGTTGTCAAAACTCTGAGATAAAAAACGACAGGTGTGTTCATACATCCAGTATATCGCTAATATTATAATTAACTTTTGGAACCAACAAGCAGCTCGTTGCGGCAATACTGAGCATACACATTGAGGCTAGTTAATGCCCTATTTTGTCAAAATGGATGGATTAATACACGGAAAAATATGTACAGTTGGGTTCACATAAAATGCGTAGATAAAAAACCAAATGGTTTTGTTCAGGGGCGGTTTCTCCATTGGTTCATTTGTGCAGTGAACACCCAGTTACATTTCATAAAAACACATTTTAAAATAAATAACATAAAAATATTAATTCAATTTTAGTAATTTTATTGTTTTCATACAACACGTATATCTATTTTTGGGTACGCCACTGCGCTCTGGCTAATCGCGTTTCCGTGGCGCAACCATGTTTCAGTTACAACTACTACATCATAATTTTCAGCCAATACGTTTTGATAAAATTCTGAAGTTTTTGTACGTATAGGCCCCTACAATTTTGATAATAAATATTAACCATTCATTATGAAAATACCCAGCAAATTTATACACAAGATAAAATAATAATTTTATTTCCAATAGAAGCATTCAAAAATGTAGGCAAACTTATAAATCAAAATAGCTTAAAATAATGATAGTACTCCTGATTCTCCTTTTTAAGATTCTCTATATGATTATCTGTGTGGACCTTGTAATTTTTTACTTCTTCTTTCAAAACTATCAAATTGTAGCGCTAGATTATCATTTTGATATTTTATAGCTTTGTTTTGGGACAGTATATCTTCTAATATTTTTTTTATTGCGAATTTACGTTTTCCATTTTGCTAATTTAGGTTTAAGCCCATATACTATTTTGTAAATAAACAGCCACTTTTTTCCATCTTTAACTGGCGATGGCTGCCGATAAGTATTACATTTACTACCTGAATTATAATCGAAAATACTTCAGCTTAGTCATAATTTTTCGGGATTACTATTAAAAAAATTTTACGAACAAGTTGGTATAAGTCAAATGTCTGTACTCACAGTTTAGCCACTATATAACTAGGAAAATACGTGTTCTTGGATGTCGACTTATCGGATTGGTATATCATTATTCTCACTATAACTGTAAAGTTCATTATTGATTATGCAAGAGAACATTTTTCAGTTTGCGCTTTAGCTATATTAAAAATGTGTCATTGATGTTCATATCATATTTTTTGATCAATCCAATGTGGTCGACAGTAATTAATTAATTTATAAAATGCAAATTCGAAAAGATTTGTTAAATGGTGAAATTTGTTAAGTTCAATTTCGTGGCAAATTTTTTTGAATTATACTTAATATAGTTTTTTGAGCAAAATAATAGACCGTTAACATATTTTTTTTTATTGTTATAATGCAAGCATAAACGGAGATTTGGGAATGTACATGGTATTGCCTCATGCTTTAATTTTGGACTTCCCCTTTTTATTATGCTAACAGTACTATTAGTAAAAAGAGTCATAATATTTGGAAATATCTTCTGAAAATTATGGCTCGCAAACGGCATCATCTCTAGAAAGTCCTTAATTAACCCTATGAATGATATGCTGCCACTGTTCTAAACGTTTAGGATCCTATAAAAAACATTTACAATAATTACAAAATTGGGCTTCAATAAAAAAATAACAGTAGTATCGCCACGGCAAATAATAATAGTCGTCTCTTCCCCTACACAAGTCGTTCAGTCGACTTCAGGGGTTGAAATTCACTCGTAATTAGGGAGAGTATTATTATTTAACAAAACTCTGAAAAAAAAAACAAATGTTCTTTTCTAATAAGTTAAATTTAATGTGTAATTATTGTTGTTGGTAAAATACTACTCCGTAAGATGCGGGTTGTGTAAATATATTTAAAAATACATTATTTTACTTACCACTAGAAGCTTTAAAAAAAGACTGAATTGTTTTATTCTTGTCTTTTCTTTAGTTTTACATCTTTAAGACGTCTTATCAATGGCTTACAATGGTCTTGTGAAGCTTTAAATATTTAATACTTATTAATGGCTTATAATGATATGGTTAGTCTTCTATATATCTATCTGAATTAGGGCGTGGTTCAAAGCCCACTTGTACTGAAGCTCTAGGCTTATTGTACCCCTCACAGTTTCTATCCCATCAGATTGATTTTCTTGATGAATTCAAGAATGTCTGATGGGCGCTTTCGCGATTTCTTCAGGTTCCGGATATTGTACCCCGAAGTACCATTCCCGTTCGCATATTTACATATCCTCCTATATGACGGCACCGGAGTGCTGAAATCTGTTCGCCTTTGTAACGCTTTGTACGATACAAAAGCTCATTGATTAAGGCACCAATGTATGAGGCCTCTCTTATTGCTGGAATCAGTAAGCAAACTTATCTGCATTCTATGAAACAATGGCTGTACTTAAACTGCCATTAAACGGTCGTGTACTAAAATGCCGTTAATAGACATGATGTCATTTAAATGACGCATTTGAAGTGTTTTGGGATTAAAAAAAAAGAAAATATACAAGAATAAAACGAAGCAACGACTTCTCGTAAAAAAAATTTTAACCCATACCTGGCTACGCCTACCGGCATAGACGCCAACGGCCTGGACACAGCTAAAATTGAAAAGTAAAGTCACATATCATAAAATTTGTGTGGGTGTCTAAATCAATGAGCTTTTGTAGCGTACTTGTAGGCTACAAAGGCGAACAGGTTTCAGCACTCCGGTGCCGTCATATAGTAGGATGTGTAAATATGCTTCCCGTTCCCATTTAAGGTTCCGACAGTGGCATAGTATGTGAATAGGAGTTTCGTCCTCCTCTTCACATATTCTACATAGGGAGTCATCAGATATTCCTAAGAGATTTAGGTGTCTTCTAAGGCCGCAGTCAGTTCAGTGCAGGTTCTCGTACGAATCGGTTGTCTACAATTGGTGCTCTCGAGTCTTTACCGGCATAAATCAATTTCATAAAATAATTAGTTTAGTTTATAGTTATAAGTTTAATTTAATAATTTAAATATCTATGAGTGTTCTCGGAGGGGGGAAACCCCCCGACCCCAATATTTCGTCCCCTATTTCTATTGATGATGAAGATGCAAACATGGATTTCACGAACCCCACAGGTAACCTCCCAGATAATAATAATCCGAACGTAAGTAAAAACAATGCAGATTCTAATTTACAAAATACACAAAAAGCCATCATTACCGATAAAGATAATAAACAAAGGCAAGAAATTTTGTATGGGCCGTCTGACCACGGGCCATTTCACATATACGTGGAGAACAACTGCAAGGATTTTAAAGGTAGGCTAAATTCATTAAAAATTGGAGATATTATTTTAACAAATTTTCCAGAATTGGATAATAAAATATTAAGTATTGATACAATAGGTAGGAATAGAATTAGAATTAAAATGAAAGATTATAAAAATGCTAATTATCTTATTAATAATAAAAACGTAAAAGTGTTTATAGATAATAATTTAGATGTATATGTACCCAAGTTTATTTTGATGAGACAAGGAGTGATACGCGATATTTCAACTGAATTTACTGTCGAATACATAAAAAATAAAATAAGAAGGTATGATTCTCCATTCGAAGTAAATAATGTCACTAGAATAAATAGAAAAGTAACTACTGATGGTAAAATTGAATATATCCCAACCAAGTCGTGTGTAGTTAGTTTTAAGACGCAGATATTGCCAAAATATATTACCATAAATAAAGTATTAAAAGAGGTAGAACCATATTACCAGAAAGTATTATTATGTTTTAATTGTTTGCGATACGGCCACTTAGGTAGTCAGTGCAAAAGTCACCCTAGATGCAGCAAATGCCAAGAGTCTCACAATACAAAAGATTGTCAGGCATCAGATACAACTCCCAAATGCTTTAGTTGTAATGGAGATCATTCAACAACTAACCTAAATGCTTGTCCAGAATTTAAACGTCAAAAATTAATAAAAGAATCAATGTCAGTAAACAATTTAAATTATCATGATGCCAATACACAAATTCCAAAAAATTCTTATGCTAACGTAGCTGCCAAAAATACAAATTCACCTAATAACCATGCAAATACTCACTTTTTACCTCAACCTACTAACCCCCTTTATGCAAATAATAACTCCTCTCAATCAGACTTTCCAGTACTCCATCCTACTATTCCGCGTCAACAACAATATCAATATACTAACCAGTATACAGGACAAACAAAAAAGGAAGCACTGACTATAAATAATTTACCAAAAACTAACAAAAGGCAGAGGATAAATAGCCCAGACCTTGTAACAATTGAACACCGCGAACTAATCTCTCATCCTAGAGCACCAGGCCCAAAAGGGGCAATATTTCATAATTCAACATACAGTCAAAATTTAAACACATCAAATCTACAAATACACCAAGAAAACTTAGGCTTTAATGTCGTTGAAACAGTGTTAGAATTAGTTACAGTTATAATAAATACGCTTAGAGAAACAAATAATTTTAATGTATCCAAAACAGATTTAGAAAGCCTAATTAGTAAACAATTAAATATAAATATGTCAAATGTGTCATCATGCTCGCAAACCTAAAAGAATATAACATTTTGCAATGGAACTGTCGATCAGCAGTTTCGAACAAAGAAAATTTGGAGTACCTTCTTCATGAAAATAAAATTTTAGTTGCACTTCTATCCGAGACCTGGTTTAAACCGGGGAAATATTACAATTTTAAAGGATATAATATTATAAGATCAGATAGAAACGATGGCTACGGCGGAGTAGCGATACTAATAAAACATAATCTTTTATTTAAAGAAATAATTATACAAAACCCTCTAAATATTACACTCTCTTGTATATCCATGAAACTGTTACCAAACCAGAAACATGTTTATATAATTTCAATATATATTGAACCTAGGACTCGAATAGAACCACGTGAATGGATAAATCTTTTTAATAGTTTGCCAAAACCTTTTATAATAGCAGGTGATTTTAATGCACATCATATATCTTGGGGATGTGAACACAATGACTCATACGGTATTAAATTACTAGAAGCTTTACATCAATGTAATCTAATTTTACTCAATGACGGCTCTCCAACCCTAGTAAATAGCGGTAGGAAAAGTGCTATAGATTTAACCATGTGCACCCAAGACATCAACCAGTACCTTAGTTGGAAAATAATTGAGGATCCTCATGGCTCCAATCACCTTCCTATAACCTACACATTTGATACCAGTCATAAATACACAAACCCTATTGAGATAAAGCATAATATATGGTCCCTTAAACAAGCTGATTGGAACTTATATTCCACAATTTTGCTTCAGAAAACCCCTGAAAGACAATATACTAATTTAATAAATAATATAAATAAGGCAGCTGAAATTTCAATTCCAAAAAAATCAACGAATTCTAACTCACGCAGAAATCATTATCCAAAACAATGGTGGGATAATAATTGTGACACAGCTGCAAAAAGACGAAAACAAGCCTTCCTAACCTACAAAGCAAATCCAAATGTTCAAAATCTTATAGAATATAAAAAACTCGACGCTGTAGCTAAGAAAACTTTCAAACAGACTAAGAAACAACAATGGATAAAATACTGCGAAAGCCTAAGTCAAATCACCCCTATCAAAGAAGTTTGGAATAAAATCAATTCATTTAAGAATAGAAAGAAATGCAACAAATTGCCAATAGACCTTAATGCAGATTGGATTGAAGTATTCCACTCACGGATTTCACCACCATGGGTACCAAATCACCCACATCTTTGTCAAGACCTGATGACTAGCGTTCCCAGAAATAATTTAAACTTATTAAAACCCTTTGAAATGTGGGAGTTCGAGCGAGCACTAAAGCAAAATAACAATACTTCGCCTGGAAAAGACAATATCTCTTATTCAATGATATCGAATTTACCAAAAGACCAAAAAATATGTCTTCTACATATATATAACTCTGTTTGGATGGGCCATAGCGCAATACCAGAAACTTGGAAAGAATATATCGTTTTACCTATATTAAAACCAAGTAAAAAACCAGATAATCCAAACTCCTATCGACCAATTTCCCTAGCATCATGCATGTTCAAAACATTTGAAAGACTCATTAAAAATAGACTTGAGCATTGGCTGGAGAGAGAAAATATTTTACCGGAGTCACAATATGGGTTTAGGAAATCTAAATCTACCTTAGAAGCTTTAACATCATTAGTAGCTGACGTACTAATAGGATTTACTCAAAAATCAACTACCATAGCATCATTTGTAGATATAAGCTCAGCCTTTGACAACGTTAATCTTGAAAGTCTATTCTTAAAGCTAATTTCCATTGACATCCCAACACAAATCTCCTCTCTGATAACATCCTTATATTCAAACAGACTAACCTACTTAAAGATAAATCAAGTACTCTCAACTCCTCGTTACACACATCTCGGACTCCCACAAGGGAGTATATTAAGCCCATTGCTATATATACTGTATACAATGGACATAGAAAGTTGCTTAGAAAATACAAAAATTATCCAATTTGCTGATGATATAGTTTTTTACTCCAGTGATAAAACTATTCCCAAATCTAAAGAAAATCTTAACTCCACTTTACTTAATGTCCACAATTGGCTAAATGCAAATAATCTTACACTCTCGGAACAAAAATCAGAAGTCTGCATATTTTCAAGAAACAGATATATTCCTCAAGGACAAATGGAGTTAGGGCCTTATAATTTCACAATTAAAAATACTGTAAAATATCTAGGCCTATATTTAGATCGAAAGTTGCTATGGAAAGATTGTATACAACAAGTTATAAGAAAGTCCGAGAATTCAATTAACATATTAAAAGCCTTCTGTTTTACAAAATGGGGAGCTGACCGAAATATCGCTCTATTATTTTATAAAACTATGATAAGATCAATCCTAGATTACGGCAGTCATCTTTACGGATCAGCAGCAGATGTTCACTTACAGAAAATAGAAATACAAAAAAACAAAAGTCTTAGAATTTGTCTAGGATACCTGAAGTCAACTCCCATCAATATCATAGAAATTGAAGCAACGGAACCTCCTCTAGAATATAGGCGACAATTTATGAGCAATATATTTATGTCAAGGGCCATTTCCAAACAAGCACATTACATTTCTTCCATTCATAATCTTTCCATACTTGTACTCACTCATTCATTCTGGCAAGTTAAAAAGACTCCTTTATTTGTGGAAAGTTATACTTCACTATCTACATATTCAAACATAATATACACAAACAAAACCATCCCATATTACACAGAAGCTCTTAATATCTTATTTTCAAATAAAATATATACCAAGAATATTAATCCTAACGATGATTTTAACAAAACAACCAATAAACTGTGGCGAGAATATTACCACATTTTTACAGATGGGTCTAAGATGAGTAACAACGTAGGTTGTGCTTATTATGATTCTAAAACAAAGCATCATCAAGAATATAATTTTCCTAAAGAAGCATCAATATACACGTTAGAACTATATGCAATCTTGCAAGCAATGAGGTATATACGGCATAATCCATTTAACAAATTTATCATCTTCACAGATAGTAAAAGTTCTGTCGACCGTCTATCAAATTTAAATACATCCTCACAGATATCGCATCTAGAACTAGATATACTGAAAGAAAATTTTGAAATAACAAAGCAAAATAAAACATTAATTGTGGTTTGGATTAAAGGACATTCGGGAATAAAAGGCAACGAAATAGCAGACAACTTAGCTAAATCATCCCATTTGTCTGGAGATGTACTATCTGCAAACTGTATCCCATATTCAGACTTAAAATCATTATTTAAAGAAAAAATTATAACTGATTGGCAAGAAAAATATGATAACACGTTAACTGGTTTAAACTTTAAAAATTATCACAAACAAATTCCAAGATTAAGATGGTTCCATTCAGTAACCAACAGGCACTTTGTAATAACTATAAACAGAGCAAGATCAGATCATGCATTAACTCCATCCTATAAATACAAAATAGGCATTGCTGAAAATCCATACTGTTTATGTGGAGAATACGGAAATTTGGAACATACGTTATTGGAATGTCCACTAAACTGGGAGAGCCTAAATACCTTTTATAATGAACTAACAAAAAATGGGCAAATTTTACCAATTAATTTTAATTGTATTAGATTTACTAACAATATTAGTATATTATTTTGTACTTACCAACACATCAAAAGATGTAATATAAAATTGTAAATAATACTAACGATAGTTTGTAAGCAACCTTGCGATTATCACAAAAATTGTACGTGCATTGAAAAAAAAAAATAAAAAAAAAAAAAATAAATAAAATAAAAAAAAATACAAAAAAAAAAATTAATTACAAAAAATATATAATACACTACAAAAAAAAAATAAAAATAAAAAAGAAAAATAAAAAAGAAAAATTTATATAAGCACACATACCAAATACTAACAATAGAGATACTAACAAATATTTGGGTATTTGTAGATTTGAAACAATATTGTGTATTCGTGGAACAGATACAAAAGTCTGGCTAATTGGTTCCTACCACAGCCATTTAACTAATTAAAAAAAAAAAAAAAGGCCGCAGTGTCCCGTAAGGAGGCCTATTACGGCCTTGAGTTCGCTTCTGCTAAGGTTGTGGATGGCCCCTGGTTAGTCTTAAATAAGCCATAAATAAAACGTTCATTATTTTTATTCTGTCTATAATATAAAATAATTTAAAAATGGGTCCCATCGTGCACGGAAGACGTCGAATATCTTGATTATTAAAATTAGTAGAATAACCTTGCAGGTTATAAAGATAGAATTAAGAATTATAAAAATAGAAATTTTTATTGATAAAATATCTATTAATCACAGGTCACTAAGAGTTATGTTATTTGTAGCGCATTCGATCACTCCTCTTTAGCCATAACTGGATTGATTTTTCTTTCTTTTTGATTTGCAGTTGCCTTTGTATATCAGCTCCTAAAAAGAAATTTAGATAAGAGCATTTCTAGTCATAGAAAGTTATACTTTGCAAAAGTTAGTAAAAACCGACAGAACAATTATCTCTATAAAACAAAACAAAAAATGAATTTCTTAGAATTTTAAATCAATGAATTTTTATAACAAATCATTTAAGACAAGATGGACTATTATGCTTAGTCGCCTACTTTGATAATTTTTCTTTAACTTTACTCAAAATGGCTAATAGGTGGCTTTTGATATTAATAGTTCTCGAAATCTCCATCAAAACAAAAATGATAATTGACGAATATCTGAATTAAAACTTAAAAGTATTCCAGGAACGTGCTACATTAACAGAAACTCCACTATTCTTTCCTCTCTGGGTTTAGTTTAATATTATTTAAGTGAAAAGAGACTAAATATTGCACAAAATAGCCCAGACACTTTTGGCGGCTATAATCAATAATCCACAATAATCTTGGGCCATAGACATTTGGCGTTAAACGTCATCATTGTATAAATATATCTAGTAAGTCAACGCTTATGAAGACAAAGTTTGATTTTAGTATGCTCGTCACATGGCGGTTCCAAGCGGACAGTAGCGCAAATTAAAAAAAATCGTAAGCAGAAGATAGTTTTATAGATGCCGGTAAAAAAAGTTGGGATTGTTTGTTCAACCGTACAACGTTGTCATTTTGCGAATTTTTTGGATCGTACATCGTCTCTATTTCAACAAAACTGGCAACTATCGAAAAATAGTTTACCAGCTTTATAATTGCGATTTATTAAAAGTCGCTTAGATGGTCTTTAAGTTGGTGGTCTACCATATTACGCATATTTCATGTTTGGCGTGAATTCAAGCCATCGGTAGGTATTTTAACATTTTTTTCTTTATGTATGTAAATCGCTAATTTTGTCATTCATCTTCGTATAAATATGATGGAAATAATAGGTTTGTTCCAACACAATAGCAAATCGGTTTACGTACTGTCAGGATTCTGTGCAGTCTAGATTTGGTGTTCCAACAAACTTCGGACTCAAAACTGTACAAAAACCTAGTGTTCCAACAAACTCAAACCTAATCACAAACCAGTTTCTGTACTGTCAAATCAGTTCCTGGGTCTGAATATGAACGAATTGTCAAGACATGCGCAAAACGAAAGTGAGCTCGTAAATAAACCACAACCAACTCTGGAAAATTGAAAATTTATTGATTATATTTGTTTTGATAGCATCGAACGTAGTCTTGATCCAAAGATTATATTACTATTATCGATTGTAATTTAGTTTTTATTCATTATCATTATTTAGTCTTCTATTATTGTATACGTGTATCTGTTGACTTATTAATAATGAGTTTTGGAGTGAAGAAAGTGAAAAGTACTGTTATTCTGACTTAAATATAGTACACAACTAAAATAAATAAAGTTTATTGTACTAACCAATCTAATAATCAAAATGTATAAATCTTTTAATAATTTAATAATTTTTTTATTTCCCAAATTCAAAATTTAACATTTGTTAAATTTGCTTTGACTTTGACGTTATCAACAGAGTATGTCTGACAATACAAAAATGTGTTCCAACACATCCAAGTTCCGAATCGCGTCCTAATCCTCGACAGGTCGTCGACAATAAGTTGTGGACTGGTTTATGTACGGTCCCAAGATTGTTGTTGGAACAAACCTAATAAAATCGTATGAATGTTTGTTATCCAGGACCGTAATTTACGAAATTATTATACCTATAGTTTTTAATAGAATGAAGGTAGGTAGTTTGAATAAAAAAATTGGAAATATAAAATAATAGTATTACCTATAATTAATAAAAGACAAGATTTTTAAATAACCTAAGTACCAGCCTCTTACAGTAATTATTAGCTTTCTTGGGGGAAATAAATACACGTGCAGAGGTTATTTATTATTAAATAATAAATGTATTATTATTAAACATTTTGTTAGTTATAATAAGTAGGTACATTAAAAATAGGAAAATGAAGAATTAATTTATTTATGTATTTTGCACTATAGTGTAACACCAGAACCAGCTAGAACTTTAGAGACGTTGTAACCGAACTTGGATTTTAGTTGAAGGACGACTTACCCAAGTTCGACTCAGGTAAGTTCTATTTTTAAATACGGACCTTAGGTAAAAAATCCTGAAATACGTAATTAATTATTTATTTATCATGAGTAGCTACAGTTCAAATTTTCAAGTTCCTACCTTTAAAAAAATCTATACTCCTACACAAACGTTTACCCCTCATTCTCAATTTGCCCTCCTTAAAGTGTAAAAACAAAAAACCCTGTATTAGGTCATTATTTATTTATGATGAGTAGCTACAATTCCAATTTTCAAGTACCTACCATTAAAAAATATATACTACCATTATTCGCCCCTTAAATCTCAAATTTTGAAATCCTGAAATACATCATTATTTATTTATCATGAGTAGCTACAATTCCAATTTTCAAGTACCTATTCTATACTCCCATACAAATAACGTTCACCTTCCATCCCCCCCCCCCCCCCCCTTAAAGTGTAAAATCCAAAAAACCCTTAAAACATTTTTGCTTTTAATGTTTTAAGGATTTTCTAATATAACATTGTATTTATATGTTGTCATTGGGAATACTTCGTAATATTATGTGTCTGGAGAATATTGAGGGCTTTAAATTTGTGCAACGATAAGGCTGCACTCTACAGATACGTTTAAGAAAAAAAGGTGGAAAATCATCTTATTTAAAAACTACTAGATATTTATTAAAACAAAAGGCAGCACATTTTCATGAATTTAATACAGTATGATGCAGAAATGTTTTTTTGAATTTTCTTTTAAAAATTTTCTACTTTTCGAAGGTTTACAAAAAATTCAAGGTTTCTCCACCCTAAGTTTTATTATTGTTGGTATTTCCTGAAAATTTCACAAAAATCGGACTAAAAATAAAGGCTCAAAATGAATTATAAATTTTGCTCTTAAAAACTAGATCTGATAGACAAAATCTGATGGATATTTTGAATTCTGTACCCAAAAATTACCCGCTAAAAAATCGTAGGTACCAAAATGTCTGTTGGCTTGTGTAATCTACTGTGTTTAACTCATCTGCATATACCGAGGCCTTTGTAGCTATTACTTACAGTTTGATTTTCCGTGACTATTTGAGATATGTTTACAACTTTTTGTTCAGATGTTTATTATGCACAAAAAGAATTCAATATTTCTCATTAGTTATATACATTTAAAATTAATTGTTCCTAGTAACATACCTAAGAAACAAAACATTTCCGAAATTTCCTATATTCCTCGACTATAGACAACACTGCTTGATCGTGACTGCATGAATGATCGATGACTTGCATCGGTTTTTTATTAAACATCTTTTTTTGTTGGATACAAATTTTCCATTTTTTAACAAGAACATTTTTTTTATGTATTACGAGTCTTAACAACTATATGTTTGGATGATGTACGAAATATTAAATAGTATATATATTTGAACTCGTATTACGGTTTCCTTGTAAAAAGCACTTTTATGGATCTTGGTCTAGGTGCCATTCGCACTGCTAATAATTAAGAAATAAGCCAAACTTAAAATGACATTTTTCCATTGACAATGTCATTTTAAGCTTCGCTTATTTCTTAACTACTAGCGGTACGAATGGCCCATAATAAGGTACTGACACACCCTTAGACAAAAATAAAGATATTTATTATATTAGCAAAAAATAGTTGTTAAAATGTAATGATAATAAACAATAAAATAATAAAGAAGGCTACCGACCAAGGATCCGAAAGCTTTAAACAAATGTGATTTTAATTTCAAACTTAAATCCCAAGAACACTACCCAATCAATATAAAAAATATTGAAGATGTACAAATGTGTTTAGGATAGGAAAATTATGCAATTTGTCGAGTGTATTTTGAATAGTCTAAAATTTCAACGGGTGTTCCTTCCGTGGATCCAACTAAAACAAGGTAAGGTTCAAGAAATTAAATATACACTTTCAAACAGTTTCTTGTACTTGTTCAACAGGGGAAACAAATATTAACAAAATATGCATCCTGGCAAAAAAAATTAATACAAACAATATATACATTAAAAATCAACATAACTAAACAGTTTTAAAAGACAAAACATTTACACCTAACCAATATACATAAAATGCTATGTGAGTTACCTAAAAACAGGTAAAAATAATGTCAACTTGTACAAACAGAATCTTGAATAAGATTATTAAATAAAAACAAATTTCTTTCATTAGAAATTTAAAACAAAAGATGCACCTTCTGAATTCATGGCAAAAACATATTTACAACCCTTAAAAATATATCACAATTATCATATTTGACACATCAGAATATAACATCTAAATAAAAACTAATTCAGTAAGTAGAATGTTTTAACAATAAAAGTTTATAAAATGTATACTTTTTAATAGATTTTGTATTATATTCAGTCTTCAGCAGTAAATAGCAATATATACAATTTCTTAACTAATCTGCGCTAATATTTTCTCGTGGCTCTAACTGGTTCAGTTTGTTGGGATCATTGACAAACACTTTTTTAGCTAAAGTCTGAAACAAAAATCATAATTAGATAATGACTTTAATAATTGATATAGATGTCTTAGTTCATAAACCATCTAAGTCCATTTACTAAATTAGGAAAACCTTCTAACTTCAATATCTAATAAATAACTTAAAAATACAAAAACTTTTAGGATGTACATTAACATTACAATCAAATTATCCACCAAGTGGACTCTAGGAATTTTCTGTTTTAAAATAGGACAATGTTTTTATTTTCTCCGGAAAAAAACCTTCATTTGTGACTTGGAAAGTTTGCGAACTATGATTTATTATAAGGACGGGGTATATCCCTGTGTAAAAAGAAAAATTTAATCTAAGAAGTTAATTTCAAAAACGTGCTTAAAAATATTTTCAAAAAATTTAGTAAAAAGTATATTATTATCACTAATTATACTGGAAACGCAAGAAAATAATCGAAAAAATTATATAGAAAATAAAAAAGTCTTAAAAAGATATTCAACAAACAAAAAGTTTATCTAACCCAAAAACCAAAAAAATAAAAGCAATCATGCCTCTTTGCAGCAAATGCTGCAAGGATTGCACTTTAACATAAGAAAATAACGAGCCTTTTGGTTGTTGCTGTGATAGTGGCAACACAATATTTTGCAAAAATTATGCTGGCTTGTCATCATCAGAAGGTCGATGCATTCCCCTGTCCAGAAGAGTGCTATTATTTTTCTGGCTCAGAATGTGTGGACAACATCAAAAACAAATAACTTATATAAAACCCAAACTTCAAGAGGTTGAATCTAACCTGGATAAATAAGCGCATTAAAAAAAAAACCAAAATGTGAAGATATAAAAAACCAATTAAACCAGTTTAACCACGACATAAAAGCACTGGGTACAGAAATAACATGAAAGCAACATACGCTGAAATCACGTCTAAGAAACAAGAACAAGCTGATCTTGTAAGAGGTAAAAGAAACAAAACGGGTGAATAAAATTGAAAATCTACGAAGCAATAATGTGGAAGAAGGAACACACAGTGAATTATTTTTTAGAAAAATGCATGAGAAACAACAAAGATCTCAAAATGTCCTATTGTTCGGTGTTTCAGAAACTAGAAACCAAAATGTAGATCAGAGTAACGCAGAAGAAAAAGACAAAGTAAGAAAAGCCATCCAAGAATGGAATACATTCTCCGAAGAGATAAAATTCTACTGGTTAGAAAAATGTGACCTAAATAAAGTCAGACTAATTAAAATAATTATCCCCTCTACTGAAGCAGCTATGAGTGTTATAAAAACAAAAATAGATTTAACCCAACGGTAGATAGAATATCGAAAAGAAGTCATAGGTAGAAAGACGAAAACAAGAAGGAGAACAGAACCTAAAAATTAAATACGTAAACAGAATTCCAAAAATTGTCACCGTACTAGGATGTATCAAAAAAGTAAACTGCTTGAGGTTAGTTTATTGTATACAAATGTAAATTACCTAATCACCAAGTTAGATGAGTTTCAATTAATAATAAAACAAAAATAACTAACCCTTATCTTTGTAACTGAAACATGATGGGTTAATGAAGATAACAAGCAATTGAGGACTTCTATACAAGGAAAGTGCAATCAACCTGACAAAATAAAATTGACACTAATGACATAAGAAATCGGGTTACATAAAGAGGCTGTTTTTAGTTTGCTTTTTGGTTTTTCCTATCTACTTTCCTGCCATTTGCATACCTTGTTGGACCCGTAACGTGAAAAAGACTTTTTAGTTTAGGGTATTTTACATTTAAAGGTTGAAACATTTTGTCATTGTCAGCTGACAATTATGTTGATGGTAGAACACAGGCGTAACCATAGATGTGCATAACGTAACTAGTATTTTATGTTGATTGTATATTGTATAGAACTTGCATTCGTAGCAGCAATTGACATAAATAAATAAATAAATAAATAAAAGCAAATGAAAAAAAAATGTTTCAAGAAAGCAGGAGAAACACAAATAGACTATTAACAACAAAAAATAAAATGCAATGCTACGCTTATGTTTTGACATTATCGACAGCTGATATTGACAAATGTTTTCAACCTTTAAATGTAAAATACCCTACAATAAAAAGTATTTTTTACGTTACGGGTACAACATGGTATTTAAACGGCATAAAAGTAGATAAGAAAAACCCAAAATTTAACAAAAAAACACCCTCATTATGTGACCCGATATCTTATGTTATTAGTGTCAAAAAAAAATTGTCAAGTTGGTTGCACTTCCCTTGTATAGAAGTCCTCTATTGGTACTCCTACCAGGTTACACTCACTTTCAGTGCTACAGACTTGACCAAAGAGAAAGTAATCATATTGGGGGATTTTAACTATCCTGAAATTGAACACTAACACTTTCTCAAAACAATGAAGAAACAAGAGACTATCTTACTACATTCACAATCGAATTTTAAGCAGCTTGTTAACCCTCCAACACGAAAATGCAATGAACAGAGCTCTTTGATTGATCTACTGCTGGTAAATTATAAAAAGCTAGTCGCCTCAATAAAATCAGAACCTCCAATAGGCTTAAGCGATCACGTAGTCATTACAGCAATCATTCAGTTAAATCTCAAAACTGGCAGTACTCCCAAAAAGCGAAAACGAAATTTTTGGAAAGCGAATTATGAAGCGATCTACAAAGAAATTTCTCAAAAGAGTACCCATTTACAACTAGAAGAGGATACAAACATGAAAAGTGGATGGATCTCATTAATGATGATAAAGAAAGAATCCTGAAAGACCCTAATCATATACATTTTGCTGAAATTAATAAAAAACAAAGATTGTGGGACAAATATAAATCCACTAGAAATGCTATTTATTAACAGCCTTAAACAAGATGCATGCCCAGGAATTTATGAAATTCCTCCAATATTCCTCAAAAACTGTGCAAGTAATATCAGCTGTATATAAGCAAACTTAATGAACAAATCCATGAATGAGTATCTGCTACCCTAGGATTGGAAGCATGTTATTGTTACACCCATTTACAAAAAAGCAACAAACGCAGTGCAATCAAATATCGCCCAGTAAGCCTCACAAGTTGCATCGGTAAAATAATGGAAAAAGTAGTTAAGAAAGGCATTACAGAGTTTACATTACAACAAAAAATCATTTCAGATAATCAACATGTCTTCATAACAAACAGCAAACAGCAAACAACAAATATCCTCAGCGCAGTAAATCAGTGGTCAACCTCCCAAGATAATAACCAACCTGTGGATATAATTTACCTGGACTATGAAAAAGTATTTGACAAAGTGCCCCACAGGAGATTGCTAAATAAATTAAAGCATAGCTGTTCTGGATTGAAAACTTCCTAACAAATAGAAATTTCTGTGTACGCGTTAATGGGAAGTTATCAACAAGTTATCCGGTAAACAGTGGCGTACCCCAAGGAACAGTTTTAGAATCGTTGTTGTTTGTTTTGAATACCAGTGATCTAGTTAAATCTATTAATTCTAATATCCTTTTATATGCAGATGACACATAAATATATTGCAACCCCCTTCAAAATATCATAACTATGAGAAGTGATTTAGATACAGTCGATAATTGGTCGCAGCAATGGCTACACTGAAGTCAGAAAAATGTACGGTACTGCATACTGGCCCCAACAATCCCATAGTTCAATATTGTCTGAACAATAAAACTCTACAGTTAGTTACAGCCCAAAAAGACCTTGGTGTGACAACATCAGATCTAAAATGGGGAACCCATATAGCCAATATAACTAAAAAAGCGAATAGTCTTGTGTGTCTGGCGAGAAAAGCATTCCAGGATCACCCTGAAGAAATGGTTCTAAAACTCTACACAACCTATGTTAAGCCAAAACTGGATTTTGCTCAAACTGTACGGGATCCATATTTTATCAAGGACATTGAGATGCCTAGAATGGGTATAAAGAAGAGTTACAAAATCCCTTCATTTTGAAGAACATTGACTATACACTACTAGACTGAATAAACTACAACTACTCTAAGAGAAAGATGCTCCCGTGGAAACTTAATTGAAACTTTTAAGTGAACTAGTGGATATTATTCATGCGAAAACATTTTTAAATCAAGTACATCCAGACATCTGCGAGGCCACACAAAGAAACTAGAGAAATAAAAATGCAACAGGTTACAAAGAAAAAATTTTTTTTAAGAAATAGAGTGGTTTATAAATAGAACGATAGGAGGCAACTGTAACAGCTGCTGTTAACCAATTTAAGGTTAGAATTGATAAGGAACTAAGTGAAGTAAGATTCTGACTTGTGCACTACAGTTTATGAAAAAACATGTAAAATTAAATCAATTTTTCTGTGGTACATTGTGTTAATTTTAATTAATTGTGATAAATATAAATAGCCTAAGTTCAGTTTCATCTGCTATGCCGCTTGCCTGAACTCTTAGCGTCAACTGAACTCGAACTGAGCGCGACGTCAACGACCTAAATACTACTACGCACGTTCTGCTTTGTTTATGTTGAACTCGAAATGAGCGTGAACTAAACATCTAGCTTAACTTCTAAATGATTCATCCGATTTTAGTAAACTTAACTTGTTTGGAAGATAAAGGTAAGTATTTTTAATTGTCTTATTCAGTGGTACACGATAGTTCATAATAAAATTGCTAGATGGCCTAATTTGTAATTAGTTTTTTTTGATTTTACACCAAAAAAATTTGCAAGAAAAAATACAACGTGAAACACTTCGATATCTTTGTTCATTTCAGATTTATTGCCAAAAGAATAATTTAATTTTCTTTTGAATGCCATATCATAATCGCAAAAATGATGTTTTGGACAAGAAATGGCTTATATATTAACTCGTTTTTCCTTAGTTACTTTATCACACTGTAATAAAAATGGTGCTCTAAATCAATGATATTTACTGACCAGTTTCACATCTAAATACAATGTTCTAACAAATATCACTCCAAACTTTTTTAACTTGTTTAGGGGCGTTTGATTTGAAACTCGATCGAGCGAGCGTCGAGGAGACCGAGAAGTGATGACGTCACAATAGAGCATTGAATCAAATCAAATAAAACAGAGTAAAAAACATAACCTCGCTTTTTGTGATTGTCGAAATCACAGGTCAAAATAGTGAGCAAAAAGTAAAGAAAATGGAAAAACTTTTAATAATAAGGGGTAATGGCCCTGAAATGCAGCATATACCACAAATTCCCGCTTCGCTCTCATACTCCATGCCTGTGATTACTGGTGATTAGATCTGGACAGAGAAAATGTATTTTCCAAACACACATTTTGTGTTTTTTATGACGAATAATTTTAGCTATAAGACAAAAGCGGCTAAGTAATTTGTTGACTTCTTGTCTGGTCTTTAATTTTGAGATTCAAATTTGTTTGTAAGTTAGTTAAAAAGAGATAGGTAGAGACAAAGACAAATTTCTCCCTCTTCTCGATCCATCTGCTCTGAGAACATCGAGCTCGCTCTATGTTCTCGCTCCAAAGCAAAACAAACACTTTAGGGATCTCTCGGAGTGTCAATTCAAACACGTTTGCAGCGCTCGGAGATCTCCGATGATCAAATCAAACGCACCATTTGTTGCCAAACCATTTCTTTAAATGTGACAATCTGATTGTACTGACAATGATATGTAGACAGTTGCAATTAGGGCTGGGCGATTGTCAAAATAAATAATCGATTATTTTTTCGATTAAGAAATTATTTTAATTTAGTCAATTAATCGATCAATTTCGATTAATCAATTATTAGATTATGTTAAATGTTACATTTTGTAAGAAAAAAATTATTTTCACTTTAAAAACTGTAAGATAATAACCTTTAAACTTTCAAGGCACTGGTCCCCATCGCAAGTATTTATCTCTGTCAATAGACTATTGGACCTCTCCAGTTCAGCGTAGAGACCAAAAGGAATTTTGGCTAGGCACTCAAGTTTCTGTATGTGCATCTTCGAACGCAAATGCTTAGCAAGATGCCCATGAATTCGAAAAGCTATGCTACAGTCTGAACACTTGAATGGCCTAGGTTCTGAAGAAGAAAGAGCCGGGGATGATGATAACTAGAATAAAAAAAAGAATATGTCATTTTACACACGTTGAAATAATTTTAAATGTTTCCATTCTTTCACATATACAGTATGGTTCAAATGAAAGGAATAAATTCATTATAATGGAAGTAGTTGGTTTTTCGAAAAAATGCTCGGACAGGTCAATTTTGTTTACTTAAAGCGCAATTTTTTAAATAGAATTCAATTTTCCCCCACCTCCCATTTTTTGGACAATGACGTCATTGACAATTTTTTTAAATAGTAACCCAAATTTTTTTTTCTTGATTTTGATAGATCTTGCAATTTCCTACTCGGAAACATAATATTTGAAATATCTTACATAACATTTTTTTTTGAATAAAAGTCATTTAAAGATCAGACAAATAAATTTTATTTTATTTTGAGAACACAATAAATGAATATAAGATAATTATTTGTAATTAAGTGCTTAATCTAACAAAATATTAATAATAATAATAAAAAAGAATTTGTGAAATTGGCATTAAATTCTTTTTATTATTAATATTCTTTTAGATGAAGCACAATTACAAAAAATCTTTTATTCATTTATTGCGTTTCAAAATAAAATAAAATTTATGTATCTGATCTTTAAGTGACTTTTATTCAAAAAAAAATGTATGTCAGATATTTCAAATATTATGTTTCCGAGTAGGAAATTGCAAAATCTTTCAAAATCAAGAAAAAAAAATTGGGGTTACTATTTAAAAAAATTGTCAGTGACGTCACTGCCCAAAAACGGGAAGTGGGGGAAAATTGAATTCGATTTAAAAAATTGCGCTTTGAGTAATAAAAACTGACCTGTCCGAGCATTTTTTCGAAAAACCAACTACTTCCATTATAATGAATTTATTCCTTTCATTTGAACCATACTGTATAATGCAAGACATTATTGATACTCAGACATAATTACCTTATTGTGATGACTAGCACTTCGTTCGTGTTTTTGTAAGTGTCCTTTGGTTCGAAAACTTACAGAACATGAATCACAGCGGAAAGGCCTTTCTAAATAATGTATATTCATATGTAACCTGCAAAAAATAATTTTATTTTTATTACCACATACTACTTTGTAAAGTAAATAAATAATTATTTTTAATTGGACAACCTCGAGTTTTGCAGGTTTTGATTTTAGACTTTCAAAACGATCATATCTATCGATTCCAAATGTTCAAAGATCGACAGTGTACATTTGAATTATGGAACAGGGGGGGGGGTCACTGAGATTGGTATGACTACTGACAAGATACTAAGAAAAAATTCGTTATTTTTTAACAAAAATTTAAGTGTGTTTTGACGAACAACTTTGCGACAGATAGATGAATAGTTCATTCTTAAGAACTTTCTAGTGGCAGATTGAAACTTGTAGTTCAGATTCTCATGCTTTTTACCTAAAGTAAAAAGAAGTTCTGTAACAAACTAACATAAACTACTACTAAATTAAACAAACTTGCCCTAGGAGACAAGGCTGTCACTTGTGTATGGTTTTCCAAACGTCAAAGGACTACTGATTTCGTCAAACACATCAACAAAAACGACGCTTCACCAAAAAAAAAAAAAATCATCTAAGAGAAGTACCCTTAACATAAACCTCTCAAAAACTACTATATAGTTTTTAAAATACCGTCTAAATACCATGAAACACAATTACATTCCTCAAAGAAAACCAAAGAGAGCAGCTCTAGTAAAAACTGCGACTACAAAGCAACCTACAATCCTTCAACAAAGAATTTGACAAAATCATAGTCAAACTGATACCCAACAAACCAACTTGCCGTCTGGATAGGTTGACAAAGGTATCAACATTCATGACAACTTAAAAGAAATCTGAAAATCTAGAGTTCGGTTTTGAGATTCCAGGAATAAACCTACTTCAAAGCTCTACTGACTACCCCAGAGTGTCATTACTCTATAATATTCAACCATAGCCTCTGCTCTTTCAAGAGAGTTCACCAAGCTGAACTGAAAAACATGAATCCCCTCTCATCCTACCCCAAATACAGCACCCAATTCACAGGACTTTAGGATATTGGGCACCAGAATGTACAAACATCTGATGTGTACAACACACGACTTTCCTGTTTACCTAAAGTTATTATAGGCTTTATCCAGTTATTCTGTACAACCTATTGTATCATCTTTGTAAATTTTTCGAGGATAAACTAAATACATACAATTTTACACTTTTCCTCAAATGTTTGCATTACAGTCCATTTTAGAGAAACCATGCAATTTTCTTACAAAATTCGAATTCTTCACTTTTGGTCAAATTTATGAATACAGACCATTTTAGAGAAATCATGTTTAGGACGAAAATTATAGAGAATGACATCACAAACAACTTTTATTTGACGAATTTTCTTTTCCAAGCATAAATCACAGATGTATTCCTTAAAGTAGAAAAACGACTCCCTATAAAGTATCCTTCCCCCTAGATGCTCCGACTATGCCCAAAATCTAATCAACTCATTAGAGGATGGATAAAGCTTAAATTTAAAATTTTGTGTTTTTCTCTTTATCCGTTTTTGAGTTATCATGGATACAGACACACAGACATGATCGCGAAAATAGTCAAAACGGGTTTAGTGGACCCTAAAACGTAAAAATCCGTTCAAAACTTGTGGTCGAAAAAAAATTATGATTCCTATACTTTCCTTCTGTATACAGACACGAAAGTAAAAGAGCCAGCTTGACCCAATGAAGGGTAAATTCATACTCCTTTGATCTGTAAAAAGGTCGTATAATCTAATTTGCCAGGGAAATTATCCGTCTTACTCAATTGGTCGGAAAAAATACCTGAGGGGTCATCCTTCAAAGTCTTCACTCCACTACAGTTAGTTCCATTCTGAAATTGTATGTATTATTAAGGAGCAAGAGATACCAATTACATAATATAAAGGAACATAATTCCAAACTCAAATGAGATCAAGAGGTGAAATAATTAAGAAAATCCCAAAGCCATGTGTAACAAAATAATACAATTGACCGGAAAACAACTACTTTGGCTGATACCACAACAGGCATTTTATTAAATGAGCACGGTGGTGTAGCGGTCTATCGCGCTTATATTCATTTATAGGCAAGTTTATGAGTCTGAGACTGCTGGGTTTCGAATCCCAGACCAGACCATGTGGATTTTTAATTAAATTGCATGGTTCGGTTTAGGATTTGATGTGTGGCGTATTAATAGAAATTCAATTTCTATTGATATGACATGCAGATTAAAAAAATTCGCCATACATTACCGTCTCGATGATGGTGGGTGAGGTTTTCCGGGTTTTCCTCACCTGTAAGTCAAATGGCACCATCAATCATCTTTAAGTCGCCCCGGAGCGCCACGGCAAATAATAATAATAGCCGTCCCTTTCTCCGGACAAGCTCAGCTTTTGGGGTTAAAATTCACTCGTAAGGGGGTGAATTAGTATTATTATTATTATTATAGCAGATATAGAAAATTATTTTCAACACTTTGGCTTTGATTTCGTCCTTATTAGGACTCAACAGCAAGCAATAGACATTAAAGATCAGAAAGTATTGCCAATTTTACATACATATATTGTCATATTCTCCTTTCAGGGTTAGAGCAAATGAAAATTTTGTCAGCGTTTTTTTTTTTTCAGATGTTACCATGCATATAAAATCACAATCCACGTTCTTAATCAACGATGAATACCATCACAAATGGCCGAGCATATTTAACTAAAATCCTAAAGTCTTTTATCAGATCCATTTATAGGCACTCGTGATCCGTTACAAAGGTACCTATTCATCTTGCCTTTATGCTTAGAGATATCCAGTCACTCGCTGTAAGAGATTACGCCTTCAAACAGAATAGTGGCCGTCTAGCCAATTTTCTAATCGAACCCCCACCTTCAGATCATCAAACAAACTTCCAACATTCGTATCTCAATCAAACTTTGCAACAAGGTTATAATTTTTTAGACAAATTCCGTATCATGAAGGGCTAAGCTACCAAAATCTATCCACACATGAAACTAGACGGGCCGAACTATAAACTCCCTCCCCCCAGTTGTTGTGATTATGTGTAGATAATCGAAATCACTGCACGAAATTTTTTGCTCCGAAATATAAACGTAGAGCAGGTGTTGGATCAAAAACAAGTTAAGAGTAAAAAAAAGGTTGAACAAGAAATCAGAGCCCAAAAAAGCTCATTTGAATATTCAAGAAGAATATTTATAGATCGTTCATTGGAAAATATTATGTATGATGAATCAAATTAAGGTGGGGGGGGGGGGGGGGGGGTGAATTTATGCGAAATCACTGAAAATCATATAGTAATGATTTCGCCGAAACATGAATTTTTTGTGATTTCCGAAATAAGGGTACGATTTGACCTGTGCTTTACCCATGTGTAACAGATGGAAGATAATTGATGACCAAAGGGGACATAAATAAGAAAGATGACATAACAGCAAATGTGAGAAATGAGTCTCCAAGACTTTGGAAACTAGGAAACAAAAAGTAATCTTTATTTTCCGAAACATTTTGTTATTTGAGTAAATACTTACCTAAGTTGAGATGGTTTATTAAAGCTTTTGGAACAAATAGTACAACTCTTATTTCCTTCGGATTTCCCCATTATCTCATTGACATCTTTATTAACAGGTCCGAAATTAACAGAATCTCTGCAACCATCCATATTTTCGTTTTTAGTAGCTAATTTAAGGAACTCGCTAGCAACGCTTTTTGCTAGCGTATTTTTTTCTAATTTCACTTGCTTTGTCGCTATATCTGCAAGAGTTTCCATTGCACTGTTGTCATATGGCCCACCTTTGATTGATTCTTCATTATTAATATCATGATAGTTGATATTTACTTGTTCTTCTGATGGCAACGCTCGAAGAATTATGACTGTACCATTATTATTAGTTGATTCAGTAGGTTTATATACTAAATGTTCTTCCTGCTCCTCATTCATTTCAAATCTCTGAGAAGGAACCTTATGTAGTGTATTAAATATTTCGTTGGCAACATTCTTTTGGGTTTCCACTGGCATACAGTCAATATTTTCCTGAGGTTCTGAGGGCCTGAAATTATCGACTTTCTTTTTTGATTCTGTTAACCTTAAGCTATCATCCTTAAGCGATTCCAATGGCATACAGTTGTTTAAAATCCTATCTTCTGCCAATCCATTTACAATTTTTTCTTGATTGTTTGTCATTGACAAATCTATGACATCGTCGTTTCTTTGTAGTTTATTCTTAGAGAGTGGTTCAGAAACAGGAAATTTTCGTTTCCTTATATCACTAACATTGTCATTTGTTACTACAACATCGTTTATTTTTAATGTAGGCAGAGGTCTATTAGGGTTAGTAACTATGTTTTTCACATTATTTAATATTACATTATCTGCTGTAGAATAATTATACTCCGTTTTTCTTGGTACAGTTTCTCTAACACTGTTTTCCGATATCTTGGGCGATATTTTTGGTTGCGATGCATACTTTTGAATAACATGGAATTGTTTAATAGACTTGACCTCAGGACTAACAGAAACGTTTTCTGGTATTCTAGACTCAACTTCGAATCCTTTAGGGGACGGTAAGGCTTCCTTTTCCACAGACAAAATGGATGTGTATGGATACGTTAATGGTCTACTAATGCTACCCATTCCTAAATATATCCGTATATTCTGACTTTCTGATGTTTCTGTAACTGCAAATGCATTATTCACTTTTTCTAAATCCGTAGAATTAAAAGAATTTCGTGTTGAATTTGGTTCATTCAATATTTTATTTTTGGCATAGTTCGATTTTGAAAAATGTGCTATTTCCTCTGTAGTCATAAAAGTTTCAGAAGGACAAGTGTGCAGTTGTGTCT
Source organism: Psylliodes chrysocephalus (assembly GCA_927349885.1). Lineage (NCBI taxonomy): Eukaryota > Metazoa > Arthropoda > Insecta > Coleoptera > Chrysomelidae > Psylliodes > Psylliodes chrysocephalus. The sequence goes on from OV651817.1 coordinate 26,080,711, forward strand.
TATCAACTTCGGATGTTTGGCTTGGCTTTTGTGAAAGAGACAATAATCCATATGCTGCTTCATGTTCTTGCTGCCTTGTAGATTCATCTAAAAAACAATTCATGTTAAAACAAATACGTTTGATTTACAACCACTTTTAAATATTATTTTCAATTTTTGCTAATGTCATATTAAATTAAAGTTTCTGAATCTAAGAATGCGGGAAAATCTTTTAAAAATTGGTACAGATATTTGTAAAATTACCGAAACAACGAATAAAAAAAGTTTATCTATTTATACAGATTCGCATAATGGCATATTTTTCCGAAACCTTGGCCAAAATCCAAAAATTGGAATTACAATATATGACTGCAATAGATCCGTAAACTATATAATATCTAGCGCCATCTGAGCGGCAACTGTTTAAACTTTTTTTATTTGCATGTTTTATTTATTTTAATAATATGGATTTTGTAGCTGGATGTATGAGCGAGGTTTTTTTTACATTTTTAAAAACTTTTATGACTACTTGTTAAATATGAACCAAGTTTAACAACCTAGGTCTACCACTTTCTAGTTGTTCTGCATTTGTTTATTTTATGTAGACCAATGATTATGATTTCAGTCAAATTATTGTAATTAACTTATATAATTGATTGTCCAGCAACAGGACAAATAAGAAAATTCTGCGAATACTTGCGAATCGTAATACGAATGTCACTTATGTTTAACGACCCCTCCTCCTTTGTACTATTTATGCTATTGATTATGTGATATAGAAAGAACCGATCACCTTCATGGGATTTTATCCGATGAATCGTTCATATGGTCATTAAAAATGAAAAAATCGCGGAGTGTTATTAAATTAGACGGTGGAAATTGGGGATAGTGATGAAGATGCAACCCTTACAGTTTTTAAATTATACCTCGAAAACAAAGCAAAATGCAGGTATAGTCAATGGGATTTTTTTTGCAGAGAATGCGATTTCATACCGAAATAGTTCATTAATTTTTTTTTATGTGAAAAAATATAAAAAAAGAATTTAAAAGAGCAATATATCAAATTTTTTGTTTTATTTTACCTTTTTGCTTTTTTGCATTTTCTGAGCAGAGATAGGTATAGGCATTGCTTCATATAAAAAAAGTAGATTAAATTTTACTTTAAAATGGGTTGATTTTTTTTTTTTTTTATAAAAACGGACTGGGATAAAGACGCTCAAACTTAGCTATATTTTTCGATTTTTATAACGTTTCATATTGTTTTAGTTCTTACTTTTTACAACAAAATTTATTTTTAATTAAAATAAAAGTATTTTAAGTTAATTTGTTAATAAAAATTTAATATTTTTACGAATATGTAAAACTGTGATCGATTTAAGTCACAATTAATTATTCTTAAAAATTTGTTCTTTTACGATTTAAAAAAAATGTCTTCTTTGCAATAAAAGTTATCATTTTATACTAATTATTATTATTATTTTCATTGTTCATTATTTTCATTTTATATCTCTACAATAATGTTATTAAATTGGATATCGATTTCGTTGTCTGTCTTCAAGATCATCGTCTCTCTGTAATCTCTCTCTCGTACATTTTCGCAATTGACATCCATGCAGTGTTTGCAAAATATTGAACAAGTTATTCCTAACTTCCTACAACCACAGCTTCCGTGGCAACCTGTGGTCACTGTCTTAAGTAAACTCTCTGACACAGATGATTCATTTGTGCAAATCGCAATCAATCCGTTTTTTTATTCTTTCCAACCCCAGCCGAGAGGCTTTATATGAATACCGTTCCACTGCTACATTTGGAAATATATGTCCTTAAACTAGGTATGGTGCTTTATGGCATCGCGTGTTGTCTGTAATTGGGCAAGAGAAAATTTTGCACTTTTTGAAGCTTGCAGAAAACCTGGAAGTGACAGTTGCTTAAGAGCGTACGTACAATTTTTCGGGTATAGGAGTTTCAATGCTATTCTTTTTCCCAAATTATGAAAAAACTAAAGAATATTTTAAAAAATTTTTAAAAGTACAATAAAGAACGTGTTGATATCTAGAAAAGTGCTGCTTGACAACATCGTAATAATTTTTTTATGGAAATCAGAGGGCGGTTGAAAATTGTGAAAATAACAACAAATTTTCATTTGATAAAAATAATAAGTCAGCTTTTTTTGTTTTTTATATAAATCATCTACTTTTCAAGGTAATAAATCAAAAGGAAAGTCACCGAAAACAGATTTCAAAAAGGTCTATTAGTTTTTTAGAAAATGGAAAAAGAAACAAAGCTTTTTAATCGAGTTAAAATTCTTTACTAATTTCGCTGTCTTTCTTCCACGATGTCCGGTCTCCCTCTTGTTTAAAATCGATAACTATAGACGGATTAAGTTATTTTGTACCTTACACGTGCATGTTACTACATTTAAATTAAAACATTTGTGAATGTTAAAAAATTTAAGAAAGATTTTGTAGAATATAAATCTTTTTTATAAAAATTAGTAAACTTTGCTGTATATATACGGTATTCTAAAAGGTAACTCACATTTATGTGATTATAAATTTTTTAATTATTTTTCTAATATAATATGGATTGCTCTCTAAATATATATACAGTGTCTCGCAGTGCTCCATATGGAAAACTTTTTATTGTCACTTTTTTCAGAATAAAACTTTTAAAGCTGAAACTTTCTGTATTTTAAATATAAATAAATATAAATTTGGCTGCGCATATAAAATTAATTTAAAACAATGTATATAAGCCCATATAGCACTTTTTAGTTAATAAAATTAATCTAGTTTATTATATACTTTTTTACGTAGGTTAAAAAAGTTTAAAAATTTGATGCTTTCTTGATGCGTCATATGATTTCACTTTGTATATGTTTAGGTACAGATAATTATTGATACTGATTTTGTTAATCCAAAAAAGGCAAACAAAAAAATCCTTGCCACATACAGTGTAACAATAAAAATTAAATATATAAATATAGCATGTTATGTATTAAGGAACTAAAATATTTTAGTCCTAAGGGAGTAAAAACGACACTTTAGTCCCTAAAATGAAGGAGTAAATTGCATGTTTTAGTTCATTCGGTACAAAAAATACTTATTTGTGCAACAAGTGTGTAAAGACATGAGTCAAAAAGGGACTTTACACACGAGTTGCATACAATATTTTTTCTACTGCCGTACACATTATCCACTAATATTAGAAATATAAAAGTTACTTTTTTCACTAGTGCATAAAGTACATAGTGATTTGGCTTTAGAAATTAATCTTGAACTTGTCGTGTTCTTTGATGATATACTAATAAAAGTTTAGATATTGACAGTTCGATAGCTTAATCAAATACTGCCACAACTAAAATACTATTGTTTCGAGAAATTTCATTATCATTATTTTGTTTTTATATTTTATTTAGAAGCTTCAATATTTTGCTGTTAAAATTAACGATTACGATTATAAAAGCGCCCTAACTCGAGTTATTTCATAGTTTGTAAAAAATTTGGGTGTTTTTGCAGAAAATAACTCGAACTAAGGCAGTTTTAGACACAGTTTGTGGCTAGATTTTAAATGATTTTCGTTTTGTGGCGGTATTTAAAGTTAAACCTTAATGATATTTTGCATCCATTGAACCAAAAATGTCTTTTTCTTTGTTTTTTGACTTGTGGCGGTTTTTGATTGAGCCATCGAGTTCTTCTAATCCACACAGCCACGGCCTATTTACTTTTACCAAAATCGACATCCACTGTTTGGATTTAGAGAAAATTATAATTATAATAAAAAAACTGTTGATAATTTGTTGGGGACTAAATAGATATAAGCAAAAATAATTTACTTATTTGTCTTAGAAGGAGTAATATAAATGGTAATATAAAATAAAACGTTCAATTATTTTTTTTCACTAGTGCATAAAGTAAAATACTTTATGACCTAGTGAAAAAAAAGAACTTTTATATTTCTAATATTAGTGGATAATGTGTACGGTAGCAGAAAAAATATTGTATGCAACTCGTGTGTAAAGTGTTAAGATAATAAACACATTAGGTTACAGAATACTTTATGAACACTATCATTGTACTAGTAATAGCTTATTTAAGCATGTATGTAAGCTATTACATGCAAGTGTACTACGGCTATAAATAAATTTATAAATAAATGCTTTACAGATTTCTTCGTACAAACACTAAAAATTATAAAAATATTTAATTATAGTGCATTAGATTACAATAAATTATTCAGTATTTACAATTTCTTCCAATAATATTGTTAAATAATGTTCGAAATAAAAGTTCGTTAATTTAATTTTGATAACATTTCCCTCCAAAGGTTCTGGTCCCTTTCAATTCTTTGATAAAGAATTCCTTTTGGTGTCCATATAGTAAAATAACAAAATTTTATTTTACTCACATTAAGTTGACCCTGTACTTGATAATAGTACGGATGTGTTTTTTTAACTTATAATTACCGTTAACTTTTTCCATATATTTAAAAAAAATTATCAATAGCCTCTTCTGGTGTATAATTTTTCACTGAAGGAGGACATTTGACTTCCACCAAGAGGTTTTACCGATTAAGCCATCTGGAATTACAGCCAAAAATGAATGTTCGGAATCTATGAAGATTCCTGAGTTGGATATTTCACTATCTAAAGATTCACTCAACTCTCTTAAAGCTCTGTTTTCATTTTCTATGCAATAATTAGTATTTTTATTGCCAGAAAATGTACCTTTTAATATGTCCATGGCAACTTTATTTTTATTAGTAGAGTCTACAAATTCGTCCAAAATTTGAGACAGTTAATCTTTTTCGTCGCTCCTCAAACCATTCATCGAATTTTTTGGCTTAAGGTTTTCTCACAAATATTTTGTGCTTCTATGCTGGAAACCTTTAAATTTTCAAGAAATTGATGCTTAATTTTTTTAAATTCATCGGGGTCAATTTCCAAAATTTTCTTTGCATTTGGGCCATAATGCTCATCTGCTAGTTGTGATGGTCTCTTTTCATACTTTTTAAATTTTATTCTTTTTTTAAGTCTCAGTCTTCTTTTTTCCACATTACAAAAAATTTTTGATACAAATTTTTTTGTGTACTGGCCAGGACTTTTCCCTGTAATATTTTTATGGAATGAGGAATGGTATAGACCTTTAGCGTTATATGACAAAGCTGCAGCATGACATCTTAGTTCATAACTACCTCTTGACGTGTAATGAATTCGTTTCCCGCCTAAAAATGTTGCAATGACGTTATATTGTGCTGCGCAATTGTTATTAAGGTTTTTAATTAAACTATCCGCATGGAATTTTATTGTTAATATATATATGACAATATATCTTTCATCATTCCTCATTCTGTCAGGTCAACAGTGTAGTCTATATTATCTTCATTTCTTAACTTTGTACAAAAGTATTTAGAACAGTTCTCGTGCTTACCAAATACATGATATGGGCTATTAGATATGTCATGCTTTAGATTTTTTATTTAAAGTTTCATTGCAACTGCAGATTCTTGATGGTTTAACAACTTAAAAAACTAACTCTATACTCCTAAATGTAATTTAATCTAACTGCAGCTATTCACTAAATTAAAATATAAAAATATTGTAAACACCCTCTAATAAATCGAACTGCGTTATAACAATATCTCACAATGCACCAAGAATAACTAAATGCGGTTCTGGTTTCCCTAATTCAGGTAACTCTGGCTCACTCAAGACCTCTTGTACGTCGGCAGCCGTGGTAGAGAAATAATAATATTATATGGGATGGAGTACACGATTTCGAGTTCGAACGTTCAAATTTTGTAGGTACGCTCTTATTTAGCTTTGCCTTATAAAGAGTAGATAAAATGTATTCTGATGCAGATTATATTTCTTTTTCAGTTACATTGCCGCGTAAAAACGTGTCCATATAAGATATTAATTGTAGAATACTTTTTACAAAATTCGCATTTTTTTTAATGTGACTTTATTATAAATCCATCATAGATTTGCACATTCATAAAAAAATTAACTTTTTTTATTGAATAGAAATCATATTGATGTAAAAATATAAGAATTAAAACAGTATCAAGTAAAGGCCATAAAAATAGAAAAAAAAAACACAGTGTCTAGGTACACGCTAACTTGTACGCAATTCAAAAAGTTATATACACGCGAAACGTCTTGATAGAGTAGGTGAGCTGTGTCCATGCCGGTCGGCGTAGCCAGGTATGGATTGAACTTTAAGACGAGAATTCGTTGCTTCATTTTCTTGTTGTCACGGCATTATTATTATTATTATTTGTTCATGTATGTGAAATTTGCTTCTAAGGTTTATAAAATACTACTGCTAGGTGCTAGACACGGCGTAAATGAAAACAAACAACTAGCATTCACACAAACACCTCCCACCACAGCAATATGACGTTTCGCGTGTATATAATTTTTTGATTTGTGTACACTTTAGCGTGTACCTAGCAACAGCGAAAAAAAAAGCTAAGGTTGAGCGGTTATATATCAGTCAGTTTTTATCCAAAAAACTTTGTCCACTTTTTTATATGAATCAATGCCTATACCTATATTCTCTTTTTTAATATTATTTACAATTTTTTTATAGATAATCTATTTCAATGGGAAATCGCATTCTCTACAAACAATTCCTATTAACTATACATACATTTTGCTTCGTTTTCGAGATATAATAAAACTGTAAGGGTTGCATTTTTACCATTATTTCTAATTTCCACCCTCTAATTTAATATTACTCCGCTGTTTTTTCATATTTAATGAACATTTGAATGATTCATGTGATAAAAACCCGCAAAGGTGATAGTTCCTTATTGTCCCCTTTTTTAGGACAATCTAATAGCCTAATTCTTTAATTACACAAAATGCTTATATAATTATTATTGATATAGCACAAAATTACTTCTGAGTATCAGAGCCTGGAAACATTATTAGTTTTTTTTTGAGATCGGAGCGTAGAAAGGGGATTTTTAAAGGGATTCAAAATAAAAAATATATGCAGGGTGTCCCATTAGTGTGTAATTGTTCAATATTTCAATTTGTGTTATAGACACGCAAGCAAGTTTCAAATAAAAGTTATATGGATTTGAAAAATACATATTTTAAAAATATTTTTGGATATATAGGGTGTTGCGTTTTTGCCTGACAAATAAAAATACTTGTGGCACTCGGGGACCGCCGCGGTAAAGCAATTGCATAGCATTTTTATCAACTTACGCAATTATAATTATTTATTTATTTATTTTATTTATGCAGTATTTTTTTCTTTGATATCAATTCAAGTTACACTTTTTGAGCGTGGTAAGCGATAAGAAAACAATTTTTTTTTTCTTTTATTGAATAAATGAGAAGTTAATATTGTTTAAGGAGGTCCTTTCGCCACCCCTTTCGCCACCAATGTTAAATAAAAAATATTAGATTATGACTAAAATTTATTTTTTTTCAAATAGTTGAAGTCCTTATTTATCTAATAGTGAACTTTTAACTATACCTTACCGTGCAAATTTTTGAGATTTACTATACCTTACCGTGCAAATTTTTGAGATTTTTTTTTAAAATGTGAGTATTTGTACAGTGTCTTACGAGAAAGTAAGACCTCAACAACAATTCTCGAATTATACTATTATTTATTGATTAGATGGAGTAGAAAAAATCTAAAAATAAGGTTCTTGAAATATTTAGGTTTTGTTTTTTACAATAAAATATATAGGTTACCGTGTAATTTATTGAGAAAATTAAAAAAAAAATTCAAGTAACCTAGTTGAAATTTTTTTGTGATTTTTACTTTCCTATCTGTATACAGATATAAGGAAAGTATAGGAATCATGATTTTTTTCGACCTCGAGTTTGCGACGGATTTTTACGTTTTGAGGTCCCCTGAATCCGTTTTGACTATTTTCGCGATGATATGTGTGTGTGTGTGTGTGTGTGTGTGTGTGTGTGTGTGTGTGTGTGTGTGTGTGTGTGTGTGTGTGTGTGTGTGTGTGTGTGTGTGTGTGTGTGTGTGTGTGTGTGTGTGTGTGTGTGTGTGTGTGTGTGTGTGTGTGTGTGTGTGTGTGTGTGTGTGTGTGTGTGTGTGTGTGTGTGTGTGTGTGTGTGTGTGTGTGTGTGTGTGTGTGTGTGTGTGTGTGTGTGTGTGTGTGTGTGTGTGTGTGTGTGTGTGTGTGTGTGTGTGTGTGTGTGTGTGTGTGTGTGTGTGTGTGTGTGTGTGTGTGTGTGTGTGTGTGTGTGTGTGTGTGTGTGTGTGTGTGTGTGTGTGTGTGTGTGTGTGTGTGTGTGTGTGTGTGTGTGTGTGTGTGTGTGTGTGTGTGTGTGTGTGTGTGTGTGTGTGTGTGTGTGTGTGTGTGTGTGTGTGTGTGTGTGTGTGTGTGTGTGTGTGTGTGTGTGTGTGTGTGTGTGTGTGTGTGTGTGTGTGTGTGTGTGTGTGTGTGTGTGTGTGTGTGTGTGTGTGTGTGTGTGTGTGTGTGTGTGTGTGTGTGTGTGTGTGTGTGTGTGTGTGTGTGTGTGTGTGTGTGTGTGTGTGTGTGTGTGTGTGTGTGTGTGTGTGTGTGTGTGTGTGTGTGTGTGTGTGTGTGTGTGTGTGTGTGTGTGTGTGTGTGTGTGTGTGTGTGTGTGTGTGTGTGTGTGTGTGTGTGTGTGTGTGTGTGTGTGTGTGTGTGTGTGTGTGTGTGTGTGTGTGTGTGTGTGTGTGTGTGTGTGTGTGTGTGTGTGTGTGTGTGTGTGTGTGTGTGTGTGTGTGTGTGTGTGTGTGTGTGTGTGTGTGTGTGTGTGTGTGTGTGTGTGTGTGTGTGTGTGTGTGTGTGTGTGTGTTTGTGTGTGTTTGTGTGTGTGTGTTTGTGTGTGTGTGTTTGTGTGTGTGTGTTTGTGTGTGTGTGTTTGTGTGTGTGTGTTTGTGTGTGTGTGTTTGTGTGTGTGTGTTTGTGTGTGTGTGTTTGTGTGTGTGTGTTTGTGTGTGTGTGTTTGTGTGTGTGTGTTTGTGTGTGTGTGTTTGTGTGAGCGTGCGTGCGTGCGTGCGTGTGAGCGTGCGTGCGTGCGTGCGTGTGCGTGCGTGTGTGTGTGTGTGTGTGTGTGTCGCATAACTCATGAATCGATACACAGAAAAACACCAAATTTTAAACTTAAGCTTTATTCCAGCGTCTAATGAACTGATTAGATTTTGGGCAGAGTCGGAACATCTGGGGGGTACTTTATAGGTGGTCATTTTTATATTTTATGGAATATATCTGTTATTTACGTTTGGAGAAGAAAATTCTTCAAATAAAAGTTACTTCTAATATAATTATCTATAATTTTTGTTCTATACAAAATTTTCCTAAAATGGTCCGTATTCGAGAAATTTGACAAAATGTAAAAAAAAATCATTTTTTATAAAAATTGTTCAAATAAAAGTTGTTTGTAATATAATTCTCTATAATTTTTACTCTATACATAATTTCTCTAAAATGGACCGTATTCGAGATATTTGAGAAAATGTGTAAATTTCGAATTTTGAAGAAAACTCAAAAACGGATAAAGAAAAAAACATTAAATTTTAAACTTAAGGTTTATTTCGGTCTGACGTGAAATGATTAGATTTTGGACAAAGTCGGAACATCTGGGGGGGTACTTTATGGGAGGCCGTTTTTATATTTTATGAAATATATCTGTTATTTATGTTTAGAGAAGAAAATTGTTCAAATAAAAGTTACTTCTAATATCATTATCTATAATTTTTGCTTTATGTCAAAATTTCCTGAAATGGTCCATATTCGAGAAATTTGACAAGTGCAAAATTCTGATTTTTATGAAAATTGTTGAACTAAAACTTGTTTGCGATATCGATCTCTATAATTTTTGTTTATACATGATTTTTTTAAAATGGACCGTAATGGAAAAGTGCTAAATTTAAATTTTTCAGAATTTTCGTTTTCAATGAATATATATAGAAAAATGTTTCGAGGTAGATGTATGTGGACAATGTATATATTTAGTTTTTCCTCTAAACATTCATAGAGATGCTGCAATAGGTTGTACAAAATAACCGGAAAAAGCCGATAATAACTAGATAGGAAAGTCATGTGTTGGACACATCAGATTTTTTAATATTGATTTCTCAATAAATTCCACGGTAACCTATATATTTTATTGTAAAAAACAAAACCTAAATATTTCAAAAACCTTATTTTTAGTTTTTTCTACTCCATCTAATTAATAAATAATAGTATACTTAATTATAATTCGAAAATTTTTATTGAAGTCTTACTTTCTCATAAGACACTGTACAAATACTCACATTTAAAAAAAAAAATTCTCAAAAATGTGCACGGTAAGGTATAGTTAAAAGTTCACTAATAGATAAATAAGGATTTCAACTATTAGAAAAAAATTAATTTTAGTCATAATCTAATATTTTTTATTTAACATTGGTGGCGAAAGGACCTCCTTAAAATATTTTTATTATCTTACAATACATGTAGGTTATTCAGGAATTTTTATCATTGAAACTATAGGTTTATGGTAACTGAAATAAGAAACATAAGTTTGAGACTTGATATCCTCTAAATATCTGGAAAATACCGCGTCAATGGTGGTCCCATATTTTGTTGTGGATTCTTGTGGATCATTATTCATTTTCAAATAAAAATTTTCCGAAATTGTGTCTAAGAGATAGAATCAGTTATGAGCAGTTAGCAGCTAGTCTACACGCATACGTCTAGTCGCACGCCCACAAACACCGTGCCGAAGTCTGCCGAACTGAAACGACGTTAGACGATGCACGGCTTTCAACGCCGCACCACTGTGCCGGTCGGAGTGGGGGTGTTAGGTTTATTTTCGTTACGGAATTTCTGTTTCGATTTTTCGTTTTTTCGATTTTTTGTTTTTTCGATTTTCCGATTTTTCGATTGTCTTTTATTGAATAAATGAGAAGTTAATATTGTTTAACGCCGCACCGCTGTGCCGATCGGAGTGGGGGGGGGGGGGTGTTAGGTTTTTTTTTTTTCGTTACGGTCGTTACGGAATTTCTTGATTCGGTCGCCGCGCTCAAAGCCCGCGATAAAAGCTATGCAATAGCTTAAAAATGTATGTTTTTTTTAAACAGAACACCCTGCTTTTTATTTTTAGAATGATTTGGTAATAATGTATTCAATCCTAGAATGTTTTTAAAAAATATTACGGTATTGCCAAGCAATTATTTTTTTTTTAATTAGGGAAAGATACAGACCCCAAATTAAATTATCATAATTTAGAGAGGTTTACATTGATTTCAAAATTGTTTAATATACAGACTTATATAACATATTAAGCTAACGAATAGTGGTGATAGAACTGTTTTTTATACAGAGTGTTTAGAAACATGTTTTAAATATGGCTAATTTTAAGATCAATTTACTCATTTTTTTCAAATGCAACACCCTGTATATTATTTTATTATAAAATTCCTTATAAATTTGCCTATACAACGATACCAATATGTTAGCCAATAACACACACACACATATATAAATATATATATTTCGAATTTCAAATATATACCTACGTGAATTGTTGATGTAAAAATATTATTGCTAGATTTTATAATATTAACACGCCACTAAACCCCCGGAAACATAATAGGGTAATGGATTATATCCACAATAACGCACGCACGCGCACACACACACAACCCCCAGAAGGCGGCAAAAGTCAACGAATTGCTCCGCCAATTGATGACGTAGTTGTAATAATAATAATAATAATACTCTCCCTAATTCACCCCCTTACGAGTGAATTTTAACCCCAAAAGCTGAGCTTGTCCGGGGAAAGGGACGGATATTATTATTATTTGCCGTGGCGCTCCGGGGCGACTTAAAGATGATTGATGGTGCCATTTGACTTACAGGTGAGGAAAACCCGGAAAACCTCACCCACCATCATCGAGACGGTAATGTATGGCGAATTTTTTTAATCTGCATGTCATATCAACAGAAATTGAATTTCTATTAATACGCCACACATCAAATCCTAAACCGAACCATGCAATTTAATTAAAAATCCACATGGTCTGGTCTGGGATTCGAAACCCAGCAGTCTCAGACTCATAAACTTGCCTATAAATGAATATAAGCGCGATAGACCGCTACACCACCGTGCCCGTGTTCATCTTATTTTAATAGGTCCCTACTATCTTCAATTTTCATTTGGTACCAGTTAAAAAAAACTCAGCGGCAACGATATTTAAATTTTTGGCCAAGAAATTTGAAATTTCAGCCACTGTGTCTCATCGTCGCTAAATATTGAAATAAGTGAAACAAAAATTTTAAATCGTCCAAATTGTAGTTGAGAATAGTAGATTGTGGATAATATAAAACAAGACTGCACTTACCGCTGCTGTCCATTCCACTATCATCAGTATCAGATTCTGAACTCTGAGCACTTTGTTGAGCTGAAGAAGATGAGGACCCATTGCTATTAGTAGAGTTTTTGGAATGTGCTTTACTCTTCATATGTTTCGTTAGATTGCCTTTTGTTTTAAAACTAAAACAAAGAAAAAAGTTAAAATTTGTAAAAAAGACACCTTTAGTTGATTGAATAAAGGGCAACAGAAGAAAAACATATTCTTATCAATTTATAACTAATTTTACCTGAAATTACAGTGGCTGCATGTATATGGTCTATCATTTGAATGTGTTCTAATATGCTTTTTGAGCATAGAAGGCTTTTTACATCGTATTCCACATTGATCACAAACATAGCGACCCCTTCCTGTAAAATGAAAATAAAGTTAATAATGTAATTATCAACAAAATTATCATTAAACAAATTGGATTATAAAAATAACTATTTTTAGGAATATAATTTTGAAAAAAAAAAACATACCTCTGCCTCTGACGTAAATGTAATCATCGTTGCTTTCATAACCTCCTAATATAGCGTTTGATTTTTGTGGTTCATCCTCTTTTTCAGAATTTGATGATGTTTCAGAAATAATAAACTGAAAAATAAAGATATTAATAACTCTAGCAAAGGTTTTATAATGTAACGGCTCATCTTGTTTTCTCAGTAAACATAAATAATGTGTAACAGTAATTAAATTAATTAAGAGGTGCAAGTATTATTAAAAAAGTATTTAATAACTTCACAGGCGATTTCAGTAACTCCGACTAGGAACTATTTAATGATTCAATAAACGGAACGGGAAGATTCAGCTGAGAAAAAAAGTGTTTGGAAACTAAGATTTCCGATACTAGGTTTGTCGTTTATCAATTGAAATTAGCATTGGGTATTGGACTAAAACTATAAAAGATAAAAGTTATAACAGAAGACGAGGCATTTGCACAGTTAATTAAAGAGCAATTCCTTGATTCTGAACAAAAAAAAAATCACAAAATTTATTCTATGAGAAATATTAATTCATTATTTTCAAGATTTAATTAATTTAATGTTAAAAACAATTAAATTAAAAACTGTGGGCAAATACTCTATATAACATTTTAAATTATTAAAATAAGGATATACCTTACTTATATTGTTATCGGATATAGGCATATTTTATGTGTTCAGGTTAATATGAGAAAGAGAGCAAAGTACATGTTTATTTGTGATAACCATAAATATTTTTTTTAAATTAAGTTGCTTTTGCAAGTCCAAAGTAACTGAATATATATAAGTACCTACTCAAATAAAAATAAAGGACAAATCGAATATAAATAATACGAAATGGTCTTTTTAATTCTATCCCAAAATAGTATACAACATTACGAGTTTGGAAAGTGACTTTTTCACACGCATGTGAAAAAACACTTTTACACAGTACAATATTTTTCCTACTACCACAAACTAATATAATACTAAGAAATCTGGTTATATAGGTTCAATCAAGCAGTAACTGGTTTTCGATTTGTTCTTTTTTAATATGCATTATTTAATAATTTTTAGTGTTTTATGGATGGTGTTTTGTCGAAATTAAAAACATTGTGATTCCATAGGATGATAACAGTAAAATACCATTAGGTCCAAAAAAATATTAGAATACAATGTTTTTATTTTTAATATAACAAAATAATAAGACGAAACCCGTAAACAAGAACTTTTTTAATTGTTAAAGATGATTACCTACTTATCTACTTACAGTAACCAAAAAAAGTACAAAATAAATAGCGGAAAGATTAACTGTAGAGGTTATATTATGATAAATAAAATGTATTTAAAATAAATAAACAGCAAAAATAAAAAAAATACATGTGGCACTCGGGGACTGCCGCGGTAAAGCTATTGCATAGCATTTTTTATCAACTTATGCAATTATAATTATTTATTTATTTTATTTATGCAGTATTTTTTTTTCTTTGATATTAATTCAAGTTTTTCTTTGATATTAATTCAAGTTACATTTTTTGAGCGTGGTGACCGATAAGAAAACAAATTTTTTTCTTTTATTGAATAAATGAGAAAATATTGTTTAAAATATTTTTATTCTCTTACAATACATGTAGGCTATTCAGGAATTTTCATCATTGAAACTATAGGTTTATGGTAACTGAAATAAGAAACATAAGTTTGAGACTTGATATCCTCTAAATATCTGGAAAATACCGCGTCAATGGTGGTCCCATATTTTGTTGTGGATTCTTGTGGATCATTATTCATTTTCAAATTCAATTTTTCCGATATTGTGTCTAAAAGAGATAGAATCAGTTATGAACATTAGCAGCTAGTCTACACGCATACGTCTAGTCGCACACACACAAACACAGTGCTGAAGTCTGCCGAACTGAAACGACGTTAGACGATGCACGGCTTTCAACGCCGCACTGCTGTGCCGGTCGGAGTGGGGGGTGTTAGGTTTATTTTCGATTTTTCGATTATTTGATTTTTCGGTTTTTCGATTTATCGATTTTTTGATTTTTCGATTTTTCGATTTTCTTTTATTGAATAATATTGTTTAGCGCCGCACCGCTGTGCCGGTCGGAGTGGGGGGTGTTAGGTTTTTTTCGTTACGGTGTTACGGAATTTCTTGATTCGATCGCCGCGCTCAAAGCCCGCGATAAAAGCTATGCAATAGCTTAAAATATTACATCTATCGGGAATTGAACCCGCGTCGCGACATTCATAGTTTATAAAGTTGTACTCTCTATGAACTAAGCCATCAGCTTATATCACAAGAATTATCAAATAAAATTTTTTCAAGAATAGTTTTCACAGATGCAAAAATGCTTTTACTTCGGAGATTACTTTGAAAAATTATAAATAAATGTGTTTCTTGTAAATAAACTGTGTTTTACTTTACTAGGCTCGATGGAAAGATAAAAGCCCTCGTATAAACCAATGCCTAGTTTATATTGATGACCCACGTGGTTCTGTTAGCAAGGCACCAGTAAGTCAAAATTTATAAATTTGGCGCCATATTTTAATTTTGATATCATACAAAAAGGGAAAATTTATGGAACTCGAACAAACACATCAGTAAAAATGGGTTCATAATATTAAAAACCGATTATACACGGCACAGTGTAATGTATAGATTTGATGAAATGTCAACTTAATGCTTGATGTTAGTAAATAAAGATCAACACAATAGCAGGAATACTAAATGATATCCTAAAAAATTTATCAAAAGTTTTGGAGAGTATTAAGATCTACATTACTATAGGAAATTACGAATATTTAGAGGCAATTAGGAGTAATTAAGGACCCTGCTACAAGAAGGGGAAGTAGTTTCATTTTTGGTAAAATTTTAGTTATTTTATGTACTTTATCTAAAAAATTTAAATTAATCAACTGGTATAAAAAACAGGCTACTGAGATAATAATTATTTTTTTTAACTTATCTATTTCAGCTCAAATTTTTGTAACTAGTTTTGAAAAGGTTCATTATGTCACCAGTTGTGAAAAAAAAGAGTTAGCTTTTTTTGTATTAAAATTAATAGGTATGGTGTTTTTGAAAGCTTATTCTGAAGAACGGAAGATTGGTTAGATAAAAAGAGATAGAGCCAAGTAGTTAGTAATTCTGGTTCGACAGTTAACTGATTTTTGTTCAATACATGACTTTCTTTTTGCAATGTTAATCCAGTTTATTGAAAACCAAAAATCTTTATGAAAAAACTAAAATGTATCCTTCCATTTTGTTAATGTCGCCAAATCGGCTTTGAATTCGTCTGCAATTAATTGTATGAGTTAAATATGAAACTTTCTCAAAATCCTTCTTTTCTGTAAATCTGAAAATTCATGTTTTTCTTGAGAAAACGCAAAATTAATTATATTTTTAAATCCTCTTACGTGACCATACAAATTAGCAATATGCTACTTTTCCTTGTAGCTTCAAATTTAATTCGTTAAGGTGAGATGTGCGGTACGTTAAAAATGAATATACTATTTGATTTTCCAGTTCTGTATTGTCTGGCTTCACTTAATTTTTAAGGAAAATTGGAATAGCCTTGCGTAGAGTGAAGATACGTTGTGTTTAACCAACGAATATCAGTGTTAAGTAACAAGTCCCCATATTTACTTTGGGCAAAAAATCATGTAACTTTATGTGAGTCAAAGCACGATTTTCCCCTCTTATAATATTAGTTATTTTAACAACCACTTTCACGACTTTCATTTGACGTAAATGCCTCTTGATGAACAATGCCTTGTATAACAGGACAGTTGATAATATAGTTTTGTTTTAACGAGTCCTAAAAATCCAATTTCCAGTTCCTATCATAGCTCTGGCTTCATCAGTGATAATATAGGAACATTTATTTATCGAATTCCCCATAGTGTGGTACCACCTTATTTACATCTTCAAAAATATCCATTCCCTTGGTTGTACCATGGAGAGGAATAACATCAAGCATTTCTACGTTGCACTGAATAAAGGCTAATCACGGATAGATCAGTGCTTTCGTGCAGGCAGAGTGAAAAATATTTACATTTTTCAATAATTGTATCGTGCAATTTTTTGAGTTCATACTGCTGAATAATGTGGTCTACATGTCTTGCAATTGTTTGATACGATATTGAGTCTGTTTGGATTTTTTTCGGTAATTTTTGTTTCATTGAATTGTTTTGCCATTTTGATTGCACAATTATTAATAAGGACCAAAAAGATTTTTTAACTTCGACAATTTCCAGATCTACTTCTTAAAGGTGCGTATAAATTTCCTGTGTCATGCCTGCGCTGCGCTAAAAACGGACCAAGTTCGTCAGATTTATATGGTGTTACCACGCGCCGCGCGAAATAAGATCGAAGTAAGCACTTAAAGGGATTGGCGCGTCGTCTAGTGAGGCGGGTTTGTGGCAGACAGGTTGGAAATTACTTTGCAGCAATACTGGAGAAGCGACATTTATTGTTTATTTTTAAATATGGAGTGGTCTGAAGAAACTGCATTAAATTTGGTGGATATAATATACAAATAATATAAAAATTTGTGGGATCCCAAAGATATAGCATATTTTAAAAAAATAATTAAAGTATTTTACCCAGAACTTTCCTTGATATAGAAAATGCAAAAACAGGGAACTCCTAAGCACTTACATTTTACGAACGTGACGAAGAACACCGAGCAGACGACAAGTGAGAGTTTGGGTCGGATCAAGAGGAAGATCGAGAAAACCCTTTTTCGCCGTTATTGCATGCTAATGATTGACTGCTTTTAAAGTGGTCCAGTTACACAAACAAACAAAAAACGCTTTTTATTATTTTCATTTAATGGGGATCTTTTTTGATTAAATACGATTCCTTTCAACGCCATTATGAATTTTTACAAACTTATTTAGGATCTGTTATCTTTGACTTCTAAAATACTCAGATATCAATTTTAGTCGATATCTGCAGACTTTTAAAAATATAGGGTTAACCAGCCATACGGGCCTTTACAATTCACATTGACACTTATTAATGGTTCACCCCATATATTATTTTTTTAAACTGCTCATCCTATATATAACTGACCGGAAGTATAACTGGATTTGAGCCAGAAAGGAAACTTATCTGTACACAAAATTTTAAGTTTTTCTTTAAAGCCGTTTTTGAGCTATCGCGCCAACAGAGAGACCGACGGAATGGGAAACATGTTTTTCGTAATCTATTGGCCCTGAAACGTAAACATTTTAAATAATCAGGAAAAGTGACTTTTTCACGATTACAATAAGTACTTCCCTCTTATCGAGGGAAGTAAAAAGAAAAGAAAGTTGACGCGTGGAATTAAACTGCGTCAATGCTCGGTAAATTTAAAAAAGGTAAAAGAAAAAAATTGCGAGTTTATTGTCGACCAATAGAAAGTCAAAAAACAAAACAAAGTAAAGTAATCTATGGGTATAAGAAAAGGTAAATCTTAGTAATATTTATACATAAAATAAAACTTAGTAATTATCATATACACATTTAACGCAGGGTTCGGTATAGTCCCATTAAAAACATAAAACCGAACGGGAACCGATATATTTTAGTGAACCGAACAGACAAACCATTATATTATCTTAAATTAAATATTCAAAATCGATCCGGAACCCCTAATCTTTCAAACGTTTTTTTTTTGGTTTCGTAGTACATAATATTATGGTTATTTTTATCATTATCTGAATAGATATATCAAACGATAAAAACAAAGCCCCCATGACATTTTTGCAATTTTAACTTTTGACTGCTTATTTAAGTATGTTTTTTATGAAAAAAAAAAAAAAAAAAAAAAAGAAACACGTTCATTATTATGGCCCTTATATGATTTATTTACATGGAACAATTAATAGTGATTGAGATTTTAATTTAACAAAAACTGTTTTGTATAATTATATGTACTAACGAACTGCCGTGTGTTTTTCGCCATCAGACATGGTCTACCTTGTTTGGCTCAACACCTACTACTTAAATCTAGTGGCGGGCCCAGTGTTGTCACACCGACATCTGTCATTGTCGATATATTTGTTCGCCTAAAGTCGCTATTTGGTCGCTACATAATGATTGATGAAATATGCAATTAAACATACACTAACGTATGTGTTGTATTGCGTAAAAAAACTAAAAATTTAAATAGCCAATAAATAAATAAAAAAAAATGTTCAGCTTGAGTCTTAATCTAATTTGTGAACAGATTCAGTTGTTTTGCGTAAAGTGGTTGAATCATTCTTAATTTTGTTTAAATATGTGTGTCAGGAAAATTATAAAATTTATTATATTCTACTTTATGTTTACTGAATTTAAAATTTCTAATAATTTCATAATTACTGTATACATTACCTTATAACTAGAATGTATGATTAGGTCTGCAGAAGTCTTTCCAGCTACGGTATATCTCTGGTTCTTTTGCCTAGAATCGTATTGGCTCGCATACAGCTTATCCTGTTTAGTGTCCTGCTGTCTCCATTCCGAGTACATACTTAATTTCTTAAAAAATGGCACATAAAACGGTTGAGTTTTATTCAAAGTACAGTATACAGGTCTTGTAGAACTCTTCAAGCCCAAATAACTAAAGTAGTTTCCATGAAGAAAATGTTCAGCATATTTTTTAGCTACCCTAGGTGTATCCGGACTTATAAGTATTTGATTGAACATGGTTGGAGTTAATCCATGATGTTGTTTTAAAGAAGCCATGGTGGGTTTTAAAGCTAAACTATTGGGTCGAGCAAATTTTTTAATTTCTTCTGTAGATTTAACATCATTGATCTTTTGATCACCTATTTTATTTACAATATTTTTTGACCCTAAATCGGCGTTATCTAATTTAGGTGATTTACTTAATCTTTCCGAAATCTTTTCCGGCTGTAAAAAATTATTAGTTATCTTATTATTTTTTTCATTTTGTATAACATTATTCGGAGATTTAATGGGTCTTTCAGGAACTTTTTCCGGTTGTAAAAATAAAACGCGATCAGCTGCTCTTTCAATTTGATTGTCATTCATTTTCGTATTGGATCGAGGTCGATCAATTATTAGTGGCGCGAGTGGAGTTGTAGGCTGTGGTGAAGGTTTTGTAACTGCTACTATATTACTACTGTATTCGGACGTTTCAGGTGCAACTGGACCAGGCATCCCAGGAACGTGTCTCACTACTTTTCCATTTACATACAGATTAAGAGGATTATATAAATTAGGTTGTTTCGATTCTAAGTAGTTTGTTTCTGTTAATTTAGGTTTTGGATTCACTATTTTTAATTCTCCCTTGTTTTCTCGATTTACATTATTAAAACTTGGTTTAGTAGAAGCGGGAAATATGGGCGGCCTTATATTTGGTGTTAACATTTTAATTGCCTTTTGACTAAAATCCATAATATTTTTATATAAAGGGCTGGACTCATCTGGATACAATTTTGGTGATTTAAGGATTTCAGAAGACTGTACCATTATATCTTGAACCCTTTCTGTACTCATTTCTGGAGGTTTTTCGAAAGTAAACCTAGATTTATTATAATTAACTATATCTAAATTTGGAGATATCATCATAACTTCTTGTGGAGTTTTTATTTCTTGCTTATAATTAGTATTATTAGTTAATACAGTACCACCCGAATGCAAGCTAGTTTTCACAACCCTATTTTCGCTTAGTTTGCTGCCATAATCTACATAGTTACTTTCTTGCTCGAACTTATCATCTTTTCCATCAATTTTGAAACTTTTTGTTTCACCTGACGAATGAACTTTTACTTCACCACCAAATAGTTTGATCTTACTTTTCTTATCTTTTTCGAATGGTATCGGAGAGAGCAAGTAGTTTGGAGAAGGTGAAGGTTCTCCTGGACTTATAAGTGGTAAATGACCACTGTCAAAAGAGAAGGATTTAGTTTTATCACTGTCTATCAATCGAGTTTTGCCTAAAAATGGTCCAGGCGAGTTCAAAGGGAACACTGTGTTTTGCAACTGCGGGATATTATCAAAAGCGTTCTTATTGTGTGTTAAAATAGAAGCGACATTCACTGAACTACTCCTGGTATATTTGGCTCCTGACGGTTTTCCTTTACAACTTCTGTACTTATGGACATCTAATTCAGTAACAGTTTGGAATATCATTTTACAATAAGGACATTGCATGTCTGAGGATGAAAGGTTTTTGAGTAGTAGCTCTTTGATCAAACTTTTTTGAATTACTGGTTCAGAGACTTCACTCAAAGAACGTTTTCGATTCTTATTAGTCAAGTTTAATGGTTCATCTGTTGGTCTTTCATATACTGGTTCCTTGTTATACCTAAATTCGAGTTGAGGAACTTCTTTTTGTAAAAATTGATTATTGGAATTTACTACTAAATTATTTCTATTAATAATTTCGTTTATTTGATGAGTCACAAACTCTGAAGTGGGATTATTCTGGCTGAACGGCTCTTCCTCTGTATTTTCTGTGGATATATTGTCAAAAACTTTGGTGGTATGGAATCTAGGTTTGTACGGTTTCTGTTGTTCTTCTTTAGAAGTTATATAATTTGGTGAGTATGTAGGTGTTTTTAGAGTGTCAATTTCGCTAGTAGCTTCTTGAGTTTTAGAGCCCATTAGCCGATTCGCGTGAGTTCTTGATCTGCAATGTTTATACAGGTTGGATTTGGTTTTGAAAGAAAAGCCGCAACTTTCACAGGGATATGGCCTTTCATTTGTGTGAGCTCTAATATGTTTTTGCAAGACGCTGGGTTTCGAACAGACTAGATTACAATAATGACATACATATTTACCGTTGGTGTTCTTATCAGGAGTGGGCTGAATTTCTTCGTGTTTAACACCGGGAATATCTTCAGTTCTCGAAGAATATTCATCTTGTTGAGTGTAAGGAACATACGTTTCCTCCGTATACTTGTAATTTTGTGTAGGATAAACAGTATCTAAAATGGAAGACGTACTATCTAAATAGTTGGTCTGTGGTTTAAATTTCGTATCAAAACTAACTGGTTGATGGTCAAATTGTTTCGAAACTACATATGATATGTAAGAGTTCGAAGGTTGTTGGTTTCCTACTGATATGGAAGACTTAACAAAGTTAGCGTTTACTGTAAACGAGGAGCTATTTGTACTTTGATTTGGCACACTATCTTTATTGTCGAACCTTTCAATCTCGTAAAGGTGATGGTCGACTTGGTTGTGGTTTTCTTTCTTCTCAATTTTTTCCGCGTTCTGTTCCGTATAAGAAACATTTTTATTTTCTTTGTCATTTTGAATCTTCGCATCGACATTAACTTGCTTCTTAAATTTTTTGTGCAGGTAACTGTCAATATTTTCCATAGCTAATAACTACCTGCAACAAAAAAAATATTATTGTTTATAGGTTAATAGATTGATACAAGTTAGGTTTGGGACATATTTTTCAAACATACGATCAGAAAACAAGTTACAGATCGACAGAAATAGTTTTATGCGCAGTGAATAGAAGTGCGGAGAACTTATTTAATTCCGCTTGTTCGAGGCGATCGTTTTCTGCACCGGGTCTAACGTTGGCACATTCCGTGACTTTTAACTTATCCTGCTTAAAAAAAGATTTCAAATCTATGAATTTTTCTTTAAAAACGATGTAGTATATTGTACAGCATTAATTTGCCGTGCGAGAACAGCACCTCTTAAATATTACATACAATTAATAATCTATGAACTTTGAATATTGAAACTGTTGATTAGCTGAACAAAATATAACTTATGAGACAAATGTTTTTGTAAATAAACATTCTACTTAAAATATCATGTGTTTTGATTAATCAACAAATACATGGTGACTCATTGTAAATTTAAGTTTTAAACGGGTCTAATATAAAAGCTGCACTTTAAATAGTTATCTAAGACATACGTAAGTGGAAATTGTTTTTTGGGGGAGTAAAACAACTATATTTGACCAAATAATAATTATTATAATAAGAAAAAAATCGATACTATTACTAATGTTAAGTGTTTATAAAAAAATGTTTGAAGGAAATTCTTGTAATGTTTTTTAAAGGATTAACGTACATGAACATGAAGGTAAGAGAAGAAACTAAAAAATCAATACCATATACTTTTTACTAAGCTGAAGAATAGTATTATCGACCACTAGTTTTGGTCACATGCAGCCATCATTAGCCTTTAACAAACATTTATAAAATCAAAAAGGACCCCAACTCTGTGGTTTATCGATAACATATTAACGCCAAAGCACATTACTCCCATAGTGGTTAGAACAGTTGGGAAAAATAGCAAATGAGAGAAAAGTAAAAATCGATAGGTAGCTTAGGTGAAAGTTTTCCGACCGAAAAGAAAATGGAAGGACACTATTTTATAAGATCTATAGGAGAAAACATAATTCGAAACATACTGCAGGGGACAGACGATAATAAAAATGATTGACAAACTGATGAATTACTCGTATAGAAATGTCTCAACACAAATTTTGAACTTTATTCCAATTTAATCAATTCAAGTACAGATTGTGTATAGATATATGATCATTAAACATTTAATTGCTCAACTTGATCTGTGATAATTTGTAGAACATTAATGTAAGTTCAGTATGGAATAAATACCTCATAAATGCGCACAATTTAAAGATTAAGATTTACACTGAATAAATAATTTTGTATTGTATTGTTTACGTCGAACCAATGCCTAGTAGGTACACCATTAATTACGTAAAGTGTTGATAACCATTTATACTCACTGAAGTCATAACACCCACACGTCCCACAGTTTTAAAGTTAACACTACACCGAATGAAAAAGATAAATAACACAAATAAAATCACTAAAAAAAACGTTATAAACTTGCGACGATTGTAGAATTATTATCTGGAAGCGTTATCAACTGTCAGTTATAGCAGCAAAAAACAATATTACTTGAGAATAGCTTAAAAACTTTTTTGGATAATATTTACCAACAATGACTGGCTCGAATGAAATTAAATAGGAATACAATTCACAATGTGATTCATAATTGTTAGAACTCTGATGCGATAACGAGCAATACTGATAATAATTTTTCTCCCTGTGAACACATTATTGAATGTAAGATATACAGAATGTTTGCAGATAAGGCACTTGTTTGAATTAAGTTTTAGGAGAAAAACAAGTACATTGCGATGATGAATAATAATTATTTATTAATATCAGTCGTCAATAAAATAATTTATGATTCAAAGGAAAATGTCTTGTTGCCATTTTGAAATAGAAATTAATAATAATCGGCCAACATTTATTTTAATGATTAGTTTGAAGCCCAAGCAATGAAGAGCTCAGCAAAGGGGTTACCTGTGAAAAATTAGAATAAAGTTACAAATTGGTATGTTGGTGGGTCCAATTCGATATCCTAATGATCCCTTTTCATTCGCTCCCGGGCTAACCTGCTTGCACTTTTTTAGGAGTGATTTAAAAAAATCGATTTTTTTTTGAGAACCCTGCACAAACAGCTAGTCTGAAACAAAAGCTCTAGTCCAGTCTTCATCTAGAGGGTATTTGTCGCAAAAAGACCCGCGAGAGTACTACCCTAGTTTACCCTCTAGAGCAGCGATACTCAACCTTTTTTCTTTCGGGCCATATTCGTATATGTGCTATGTTACACGGGCCGCAATATTTTTGGATGATGACCTTTTTTTTAGGACATCTATCTAAAATCTATCTAAAACATAAATATATCCCGTTGTGTTACTGCAAAAACAAGATAACTCACATTTTTAGGGTTTCGATAAAACACTATTTAAACGTTTAAAACTGAATAAAACATCAGTAAAAGCTTCAAACCGTTTATTAACTTCAATGAGAAGGTATTGAAAACATTGTTCACAAAGTATAAATTAATAATTTATCAATAATTGGTAAAAAAAAAGAAAAACGTCACTTAGCTTATTTTAGCTCTACATTCAAAACATAATTCAATGTATGTATCACTATCTTCAGTAGAAGTTTCAGTAACATTGGATACAGGTAGATTGTGATAATAATGGTGAAATTCATCAGGTGTATCTGATTTTGCAAAATTTTAGTAAATCTTTCTTTCTCTTTTTTGTAAGTATTTTCAAAACTTTGTTTCATCCTTTCATGCATCCCTCTGAATAAATACTGTGCGAGTTTGGCATATAAAGCCGAATTCCCCAACCTCGCCCATTGATAAATTAAATCTATTTTTTTGGTGGAATGTATTTAGGATAGCTGAATCTTTCGATAAGTTGTCTATTAGAAAGTATGGTTAAAATTCATATTAGCCTGTTACCACTAATACTTTTATTCACGAATTTTCACACAAAGATTCGCTCGTTTTGCTAATTCTTCAGGTAATGGCGGTTTTGTTAAATACAGTGGCTTTATTTGGTTATCACAGAAAACATAACCAAAACCAGAGAAATCTAAAGATCACGACAAGTGCATTTGGCCTTTTTATCGTATTGAAAAAAAAAAAAAAAGGTTGAAGAAGATTTTACTTCTCAGGCAGTATCTGACAATAATTTTTTCATGAATAAAAATAAATGTTAAAAATAAATGTTTCTGTTAACTTTAATAAATAAAGAAGTTATCAAAAGTATCTAAAAAAGTAAAAAAAAATCACATGATACAAAACTATAAATCGGCAAATATAACAAAGTGTTATGAAAAATGTTAATAATAATTTTTTTAAACTTATTACCTCTGAAAAACAGCAAAAATTGATTCAGCGCGTCATCGGGCTTTCTCTTACCCATCTTATACATTGAGTTGGAAGTGAGATAGAAGTACTTCTCTCTAAAAGTACGGCGCGTAGGAAGCATATTGTTATAACGTAAAAAAACAAAAAACAACAACAAACAAAATTTTTAAAATTTATTTAGGTTATTTTGTTTATTATAGTTTGAATATTCGGTAAAAATTATAGCATTTTAAATTTTAAGGTATATTATTTAATTCAAGAAAATTAGAATTTTCGTCAATTTCGGATTTTAAAACATTCATAACAATTAAAAGGTTAAAGATACGATGATAGGCGTAAGGACTTTTTTTATTCGAAATATCCTAAAGAATATAAAAAAATTAATTCATTGCAAAAAATGCATTTTTTCTGGCTTAATTAATTTTTCGTTGGTTAAACAATAACATCAACAGATATCGAGTGTCATCTTACACTTTTATAATCAGGAAAGCCTTCCGGACATTTAAAAAAAAATTACGAATTAAAACAATTTTGCAAACGAATGCGCCACTATGCCCTGCACTAGCAGGAAAATGTGACAAATTCATAGTTTGCATTTTTATGTATAGTCGAAACGGAATTCCCTCAGAATTGGCCAATATTATTTTATGACGATTTATTTAACAACTTAAATTAAACCATAAATCAATACACTGGCTGCAATAAATCAGGTGCGGACTTAAATAAATTTGTATTATACTGTGGATAACATCGTTTAGACAACTTATTTATTATTTTTATGTTAATTTGGGGATTTGAAAAATACAATAAATATTACTAGAAAAAAAAAACAAACTATGGTAGTTACACAAAAAATAATTTTATCAATGGTTAATCATGACATATGTTTCGAAGTACAACTTCTTCATTAGATGTGTCGTGTTTAATCATAAAATTGGTTTTTCCTAGTATTAATTATGGATTTTTATCAAGTAACGGCTGAAATAATTAAGAATACTATTAATATTTAAACTGTACGACTTTGGCTGAATCCAGACTCATTTACAAGTATCATAATTCTATGTAAAATGGTATTTTTAATCTTTACTAATCTGTTTGCTGATAATAAAGATCAGATAAAAATTGGTTTTCTATTACCTTTCATAAGTGTCTATGAATCATATCCTAACTAAAATTGCTTAAATTGAACGGAAAATGTTAAAAATAAAAAATTACATGAAAAGTAATAAACTAAAAATAAAGTGCAGTTTTTTAATAGGAGGTATGATGCAGGGCTGCCGTTTCAGTACAATTGTACTAAATTTAGTACATTTCTCACGGTAAAGTACAAAAGTACATTTTAAGTCAAATCAGGGACAATTTAGTACAATTTGAAATACTGATCGTCTTTGTGGCACCATCTATGTTTCGAAAGCCTAAGTTTTTCGATATAAGGGTAAGTATTGTAAATATTGGCGGTATGTTCCCTAAATAAAGGGACTTTAGATAAGTTGCGTTTTAATCATCCGCTTCTGCTTCGGAATTGTCGGTTTTCTTGTTTTAATCTGACAGGTTAAAACGGCTAAGGTCTATTACAATAACAATCAGAAACCTGTCACCGACTCCAGGATTCTGCGCAGTAGATTATTGAGACCGCCAAATCATCTATTGCGCAGATTCCTGGTGTCAGTGACTGGTTTAAGATCGTACAATTTATTTTTACCTACCTTGATAAACAGATAAAAACTTGCCTTTAAACTTGATTAAAATAATAAAAATTAAAACAAAACTATATTCATATTAACGTATCGGTATATTCCAGTGGTATATTCCAATTTCAATTTTTCAAAGTACATAGGGTGAGATTACAGAACGTCTGCAACTTTACAGATCTGCAAATATGGCGGCAACTTTGAAAATCTGCAAATATGACTGACTTACACATGCAAGTATCAAGTTTTCGTATTCCAAATTTGGGTTTAGTGTTGTTGGGGGTAATAAACCACAATAAATATTGCGAATTTGCAGATATTTTTTGGAATACTTGCATTTGTAAGTCCGCCATATTTGCAGATCTGCAAAGTTGCAGACGTTCTGTAATCTCACCCATAAGCAACAAAAACAAACAACGCCCATCCATCCTACAGTTGACATTTGACATGACAACTGACAACATACGTGACAGTTTTGACAATTGACAGTCCACCTAAAATTTAGTACATTTTCCTCAAATTTTCTAGTACATTTTCAAATATCTCTGCGGCAGCATCAAGGTATGTGGCGGCAGCCCTGATGATGAGTGATATTAATAACCACCACATCCTCGACATGGTCTCAGACTCGCTAGTTCCCCGACCCCCGACAGCACATGGAAAAGCCATACAGCGTCCTCATTCGAGACGTATGGACCGAGGGGGGGATAAAACCCTCTCCCAGGCGGACTATGTGCTGTACACGGACGGCTCAAAAACTGAAAAAGGAGTAGGAGAGAGAGTCTTTGGCCAGAATCTAAGAGTTCTAATAAACTAAGTGATATGTTTCAAAAGGCCGATATTATCGAAAGTTTTGATGATCTACTCTTACGAAAATTAATCTTGATATTAACTGGTGCGTTAAAATAGTTGAATATATTAAAATCTGTTTTTATAAATATGGAACCGACTAACACGAGTGTTTAAGGCCCGTATTTATAAACAGATCTCAGCTGAGTCGGACTTGGGTGAGTCATCCTTGAACGAAAATCGAAGTTCGGTTACAACTTCTCTAAAGTTCCAGGTGGTTCCAGTGTTACACTGGAATTTAGAGAATCTCTCTGAGCAAATCTGTAACTGTTAAGTACATTTTCGGATTTGTTACTACCTATCCCTAAATTAACGCGATATAACCGAACTTCGATTTTCATTCAAGGACGCCCCAACTGAGTCGAACTTGGCCAAGATCTGTTTATAAATGTGGCCTAATATGGACACTTTTAATCGCTGAGATGATGTCTTGGTTTGTTCATGGCTAGAAGTAGAGTTGGTAATAGCAAAGTTTAAAAACTTTCAAACAATGTTAACAAATTAGATTTACTTATATTCGGTGTAGATCTTATAGCCGATTTCAGGATATTTCACAATTTAAATTGAGTGCACATCTTAGAATATAAAGTAGTGAGGAAGGATGGTTACGCCAAGGTCAGTTAACTGGGATGGTTATCCAAGATGGCTACTTGACATTAGTTACCGGTGGTGTATCATGTTTATATTATTTGAAAGTAATATTTTTAGTAGATTAAAAATTCAGTAAAACAAAATATTTTTAAAAATGGGTAAATATATTTCAGGATTTTTACAATTTAACAACTTTATTTTTAATGATTTATCAAATTTTTACCTAGTCAATTATTTTGTTTAATGATATTGGATTAATGGAAATAAAATTTAGTGTAATTGCAAAAGATTTTGATGAATGTCTCAGATACAGTCTTGCCCAAGGTTTTCCTAAATAGTCGTTCAACAATTTCTTTATTTCCAAAATTGTCCAAAATATTTTCTTTTTCCTTCATAATCACTTTTTTTGGGTTCCAGCATTATTCTTTTTAAAGATTTGATGACTTTCCGTTGTCTCCATACGGTTTGCTGTTATTTCCTTAATTTCACATTCTCGACTTTATTCTGTGCTTCCAAGTTTTGGATTAGTTTTTCGAGCTTCTTTTTTATGAGGGCACTCAGGAAGGTTCTCTTCTGACTTTATATGTATGTACAACTTTGTTGACAAACATAAGGTACAGGAAGAGCTAAAGACGATTCATCACACGCAGTTGTTACCTGTTTAATCAAAGGGTTGTAGGTTCTTACCTGAAAAATAGAAAACAATCTATTTTACATTTTCCATTATTAAACAGGTGTTGAAAACTTTTTCTGCTTAAAACAAGTTCTTAACACTCGCTATAATAGAGTGTGTGTGTGTAGGCACTTGAGCGTAAAGAAAAATATTTTATTATCTGATTTAGGTATTTATTAGTTTTCAAGACTAAAGGCAGCTTAAAAGTATTGTATAAATTTTGTCCAATTTTATCAATACAAATACGGATAATTTTAAATAAAAACTTACATATTTTATCAGTCACTTGAATCGTAGGTCCAATATTTGGCAGCAGTATAACAACAAGAGAGAAAGATTTATCAACGTAATTTTCTGTAAAATGGGACAAAAACTGTTTTTTCCAGGATTCCAGTTATTCTTGTTTACAATCTTGGCCTATTCTCTTCTTTTATTTTCATCAAGTGGAAAACTGAAAATGCAACGAAAACGTGTCATAAATGATCAATACTTTTTGATAGGATCAGATTTTAAGTTTGTTACTAATTTGCTATTACTATTATTAAGATTAATTATAGTTAGCACAGCAAATCATAAATTAGTCATTATGACTTTTACACTTTACATTATGAAAATAATAAATTTGCTATGAAAAATGGTGCATGAAACTAAATTACCAATAAACATATTTAAGTTTCTGGTAAAAAAGTTGTTTTTATATTGTATGTATAAAATTAAAAAGAGCTCAATGTACGTGCTTAATCTAAAATGAGTTGATCAAATTTCTTAATGTTAGTGAAAAGTTGAAATTAAACATTGTGTTCGATGAACCAAATCATAACTAAACTTACCTATATGTTAACCATATTGATTCAATTATGGAAAACAATTCTTAATCAGCCTATGCCGATGACTTATCTATAATTGTTTCTGATAAATCTACTGAAATTCTTGAGACAAAATGTGAATTGATTTTAGCTAATGTAAGTACATTTTTTAACAGTAGTTGCTTATTTTTTAATAGCGAAAAAATCGAAATCCTTAGGTTACACAACGTGCAAAATAAAGTTAATGGTATATATTTCTCAGTTAATAAGTCATTATTGACGAACAGCCACAGTAGCGATAAATTTTTAGGCATTTTATTAGATGAAAATCTTAACTGGAAACACCATTGTGAGAAATTAATCTCTAAATTAAACTCATTGAAGTTTCTTTTCCTTAATTTGAGAAACGTTCTTGAAAAAACGCAACTATTAGCGTTATACTATGCACAAGTCGACTCCAGGTTACGTTATGGTGTCTGTCTCTGAGGTAATGCCACAACTGCATCCTCTGTCTTTATAGCACAGTTTAAAGAATAAATTCTTTAAACTGTATTTATAGTGCAGAAAAACATTATTCGCTACATTGAGAATATTCGTAGTCGTACATCGTGTAATGACTACTTTAAAAAATTAAAAATTTTAACTGTGATTTCAATTTATATTTTTGAACTTTGTGTCTTCGTTCGTAAAAATTTAAAGAAATTTATCTACAATAATGAATATCTCAGTTATCCAACGACACAAAACCATCTTCTTCAAGTTCCCCTGGCCAAATTATATAGGTCCAAGAATTTATAACAAAATACCTCAAGTTATAAAGGCATGTACGAGGATGTATCAGAAAATAACGAGACTGGTGCTATAGTATAACAACGAAACATTTATTTAAAAAAATTCAACAACTATCCTTCGAAGTACTCTCCATTCTGTTGAATACACTTATCCCATCGCTTTATCCACTTATCATAAACTTCTGAGAAACCATTTTTTGATAGTCTGTTTAGTATACCCATCACAGCGTTGTTGAGCTCTAAATCCGACTCAAATCTTCTACATCTCAATTCTTTTTTGACTTCAGGAAACAAATGGAAGTCGCAAGGTCAGGAGAGTAGGGGGATGAACCATAATTTCAACCCCTAATTCTTCAATTGTTCGTTGACAAATCATTGATCTATGAGCCGGAGCATTGTTGTGATGCAGCGTCCAGCCAAAGTCCTGATAAAGCGGCCTTTTTTTCTTTAATTTTGCCTTTAAGGGTCCTCGAAGTACATTAGAATAGTACTGTATGTCCTCTAGGTACAATGTGATCGTAAATAAAACCAAATTTATCAAAAAAAATCAGGTGCATTACTTTACCAGCGCTTTTAGCTGTTTTGGCCTTCTGCGGTCTTGGGCTGCCTTTATGCTTCCATTGCATACTTTGAGACTTCAATTCAGGATCATAATGATAAAACCAAATTTCGTCACATGTAACAACATTATTTAAAAACTGTGGGTTACGTTGCAATTGCCTTTTCCACTGCTGACAAATTGTCACTCGATTCGCTTTTTGTTCATGGGTCATCACTTTTGGAATCCATCTTGCCGCGATCTTCCGGTACTCTAAATATTCATGAATAATTTTTTGAGTAGTACCGTAAGACAAATTAACATTGTCAGAAATTCGTTTTATGCCAATCCGGCGATCATTTTGTATCAAGTCGTTAATTTCTGCAATTTTTGTGTCATTTCTCGCAGTTTGTGATCGACCGGGACGAGGTTCATCTTCAACTGATTCACAACCGTCTTTAAACTTTTTATGCCACTCAAACACTCTACATCGTGATAAACTATTATCTAGATATGCACCTTTAATCATTTCAAAAGTTTCAGTTGGTGTTTTACCCAATCGAACACAAAATTTTATCGCGTATCTTTGCTCCACTTTCATTTTTCGATGGGTACGCAAAACACTGACAATTCAATAATTAATTTGTAACAAATGTCAAAAGTTAAATAAAAGCCTACTTTCGGGGTAGTACATTAAATATAAGCCTTTCATGCCTCATTTTTTTGGGTTATAAAATGTTAACTCTGAAAGAAGTTATAGCACCAGTCTCGTTATATACTGATATATCCTCGTAGAAGTATTGAACTATTTAAAAGTCATTTTAAAGAATTACTGGTAACTAATGCTTTTTTATATGGATTTTTGCATTATGAAAACAGTATCTTTAATTAATATTTTTAATTTTTTTTTATTTTATCATTGTGCTATAGGTAGCTTTTACATATAGTTTATTTTTATGACTATATTCCAATACAATTAATATTGTCTTATGGAAATATATATAAATAAATAAATAAATAAATAAATAAATAAATAAATAAATAAATAAATAAATAAATAAATAAATAAATAAATAAATAAATAAATAAATAAATAAATAAATAAATAAATAAATAAATAAATAAATAAATAAATAAATAAATAAATAAATAAATAAATAAATAAATAAATAAATAAATAAAATAAATAAATAAATAAATAAATAAATAAATTAAATAAATAAAAATAAAACTATAATGCATTAATTAAAATTTAACGTAAAATACATATTACTTAGACCTACAAAATGAATGGTGTTACGATAATGTACTTACCGATGAAAACTAATTTTCAAAAAGTCGTTTTTAGCAGTCTTTAAGCATCTAGAAGCACTACAACAAACCATTCCATTTATTACTTCGCTCCGTGCGAAGTCATGGAAAGGGAAGCAAAAGCGATACTAGCGCTAGGCGGATAATTCGTGCATTTTAGGGCGATATTTTGTAATTTTGGCATATCAAATACACGTATATATTTTACTATTTTTCAGAAAAAGTAGGTAAAAACAATACAATAAGCAACCGGAGTTGCTGTGTTAAGGAGGTCCTTTCGCCACCAATGTTAAATAAAAAATATTAGATTATGACTAAAATTTATTTTTTTTTCTAATAGTTGAAGTCCTTATTTATCTAATAGTGAACTTTTAACTATACCTTACCGTGCAAATTTTTGAGAATTTTTTTTTAAATGTAGTATTTGTACAGTGTCTTACAAGAAATTTTGAAAGAGTAAAACCAAATTTGGTAGATTTTCACACTTTTATTTTAAAAATAAAATTTTTTTTAAAAAAAACACTAACATGACATATGTTTCGAAGTACAACTTCTTTTTCAAATGTGACTATTTACAATTCGGTATCCAATATATATACGAAATAATTTAACAAAACAAAGTACTTAAGAAAACATCAATAACATTACAAAATAAACTAACTATTTAAAGTAAATAAGGGTACTTAGGTAATTATAATATCCATCAGATAACAATAAGATAGCCCATTACCGGGATTATCTCACAGAAAACTGGGAAAGAGATTTAATAAGGGTGAATTATTAATATCTAATTGATCATTTAGTAAGTTATCTGAATTTTTAAATCTATTTATTTCAAGTGTTTCTAAATGAAAAAAAAAAAATTCAAGTAACCTAGTTGAAAATTTTTTGTGATTTTTTAATATTAATTTCTCAATAAATTCCAGGGTAACCTATATATTTTATTGTAAAAAACAAAAACTAAATATTTCAAAAACCTTATTTTTAGTTTTTTTCTACTCCATCTAATCAATAAATAATAGTATACTTAATTATAATTCGAAAATTGATGTTGAAGTCTTACTTTCTCGTAAGACACTGTACAAATACTCACATTTTAAAAAAAAAAAATTCTCAAAAATTTGCACGGTATAGTTAAAAGTTCACTATTAGATAAATAAGGACTTCAACTATTAGAAAAAAATTAATTTTACTTATAATCTAATATTTTTTATTTAACATTGGTGGCGAAAGGACCTCCTTAATAAATGGATAGGTGTACAATAAGAAGAAAAATTACCTATATTTTTGTAACAATAACAGTAATGCTGGAAATAGTAGACATCAGAAACTTGAAAGGTTTTAAATAAACAATAAATTATCATTTTGCGATGTTCTTTAATATCTCTTTATTCTTAAATGTTCATTCAGCAAGGACTAGATTTCACGATTTCTGCCTTTGATTATTATACAGGGTGGCTCACGCTCAACGGGACGGAGCTTTATGGGAAAACGACCAAAGATATAAAAAATTTGTTTGGGAGGAATACGTAGATTACAGACGGCTACAATTTAAAATTTGTTAGATGTATACAGGATGTCCCACATAAGAGAAAATATACAAAGTTATATTATTTTTAATGGAACACCCTGTTTTTTATTTTAGAATTAAAAACTACATCAAAAATAATGTCAGTTAACTAAAGGTTCCCCATTACTATTATTATTAGTTTTCGATTTATTTGAATTTTTAAGGAAAAAAAGTCTCCCAGAAATTAATTGTTTACTCTTGTTTGAATAATTTTTAATGAACTAATTTTTTTTTCTTATGTGGGACATCCTGTATACATCTAACAAATTTTAAATTGTAGCCGTCTGTAACCTACGTATTCCTCCCAAACAAATTTTTTATATCTTTGGCCGTTTTCCCATAAAGCTCCGTCCCGTTGAGCGTGAGCCACCCTGTATGTGGCTGGAATGCAATTTTGTGACTTACTGATTGGAAACCAGTTTTAATCATTCATTCTGTTTTCTTTCGAACAAAAATGAAAATATAAATAACGATCCTTTTTTTATACATTTTAACTTCACGCTATTATTAAATGGGATTTTTCTATTTTAACAGAATAGGCTAATTCTTCAATGACAACTTATTAGACTTAGGCAACTTCTCATACATTTTCCAGTAAATACTGTTGCCTGTCAATATTTTATTATTGAT
Organism: Psylliodes chrysocephalus; assembly: GCA_927349885.1. Taxonomy (NCBI): domain Eukaryota; kingdom Metazoa; phylum Arthropoda; class Insecta; order Coleoptera; family Chrysomelidae; genus Psylliodes; species Psylliodes chrysocephalus. The sequence goes on from OV651817.1 coordinate 26,115,636, forward strand.
TTTTATTGATTATGCATAATTTTCTTTAATTTAAGCGATAAAAATATATAATAATAATAAATTAATGTTTTACTTGTTTTAAAAATCCATATACTTTTATTAAAACTAACATACAGGGTTGGGCATAATTGGCGGAACACCCGAATTGTGACTCAATTATGGATTGTATTGAAAATTAACCCAAATAAAGTTTTTTGTATATTTTATGTACTATTTAATGACGCTTGGGGATTTTCATTATCTGTCATATTTATCAAGATATGACGTCATCGGATGAAATTTTAAATGAATCACCCTATATTTATATTTTTTTTCAGATAGATCTTTTCTTTCTGAATCCATCAATATGGGGTTCGGGTGGTCTCTGATTTTCCTTATCATCAGAAAATAATAAAACAAAATGGTAAACGTTCTTTTAAATAATTAATGAATAACTATTCACAAAGTTGTCTGTGCCATCATAATGTACCAATATCAATTGTTTTGCCATGGTTTCACTTTTTGACATTAAAATGTAATATTGACATCTCGATATTAATCACTGAGTTTTATTAATACGATTATTGTACATCTCTGACAGAAATACCTACCAATGTTTTTGTGTTACTGTTTACTTGGTTTTTATAATATTATAAAAACTATTGTCACCTTTTATTAATCTGTAGATTTTAATTCATTCTGGTTTATGGAGACAATCAAACAAGTTGAGTTTAATTGCAAGTCAATTCATTTCACCCAAACTAGCCCAATACGCGAAAATAAATAACTCTTAGCATTTGATACTATTGAGAATTTTTATTAATTTAAACCATGGTTGAACTGAGTGAACGTGAAAGAATTACACTATTGATGATTATTGGGTTTGGAGACAGAAAGATATCTCTGCAAGAAGCTTGTAATTTGTTCAATGAAACATTTCCTGACAGGATTTCCCCGATTTCTAAATCTACAGTATCCAGAAATTTGAGCAAGTTTAATGAAACAGGAAGTGTGAAAAATAATCCCAGATCTGGACGGAAGAAGACAGCCACTGATGAAGAAAATGCACTTAATGTGGTTCTAAGTGTACAGGAAGAACCAAAAACTTCAGTTCCAAAGCTTGCGTTAGACAATAATATGAGCGAGAGATCTGTAAGGAGGATTCTGAAAGTCAATAAATTTCATCCCTATAAAGTGCAATTACACCAGGAATTGAATGAAGATGACCCAGATAGGCGAATGCAATTCTGCCAGGTAATGATGGATGCCATTAATGGAAATAATATGTTGATGAACAGCATTGTTTTTTCCGACGAATCAACATTTTGTCTCAATGGATTTGTAAATAAACATAATTGCCGGTATTGGTCTGATCATAATCCTCACTGGATGGAAGAAGGTCACACCCAATATCCACAAAAGTTAAATGTTTGGGCTGGTATAGTTAGAGGAAGAATTATTGGACCATTCTTCATGAGAGGAACTCTGAACGGTGATCGTTATTTGCAACTACTTCAAGAGCAGATAGTTCCAGAGTTAGTTCGTTTATATCCAAATCACAGAAATCACTTACAACTTTCTGATGAAATTTGGTTCCAGCAAGATGGTGCTCCACCTCATTTCGATGCTAGAGTGAGGCAGTACCTGAACACAATATTTCCACAGAGATGGGTGGGTCGAAGAGGACATATTGAGTGGCCGGCACGGTCACCGGATTTAACCCCACTGGATTTTTTTCTTTGGGGCCATTTGAAATCAGTAGTTTATAAGGACCTGCCACATTCGCTGGAAGAATTGGAATACAAAATAAGAATTGCTGTTCAAGAAATAACACCTGAAGTTTATCATTTGTTGATAGACTAGGATATTGTCAGGCAGTTGGAGGCTTTCACTTCGAACACTTACTTTGAGAGATTTGTAATACTTCGATTGATAATAATTATTATTTTTTATTAAATAAATGTTTACTTTCTATTTTGTTATGAACTCGGAGACCCTCAAACCTTACATTAATGGATTCAGAAAGAAAAGATCTATCTGAAAAAAAATATAAATATAGGGTGATTCATTTAAAATTTCATCCGATGACGTCATATCTTGATAAATATGACAGATAATGAAAATCCCCAAGCGTCATTAAATAGTACATAAAATATACAAAAAACTTTATTTGGGTTAATTTTCAATACAATCCATAATTGAGCCACAAATCGGGTGTTCCGCCAATTATGCCCAACCCTGTATATACTTTTTAATTACGAATTCTATTAAAAATTGTATTTGTCAGTATACACAGAAATAGTCCATTAGTACCAAAACGAATTGGCGCTGCTGTCGCGCACGGAGCGAATATTTATTGCACTAAGATTATGCATTATTGAACTAAAATAAGAATTTATATGTTAACTATTCCATTATCAACTCAAAATTATTCAACAACTAATTACTTGCAAAATATAATACAAAAACCAACTTTCAAATGACACATAAACAATCAATAAGTCATAAATTGTTAACCCAAATGGCTGACTTTGCCACGTACGTTTCCTATTGCAAATATGGTACACACTCCTTCCTTACTACTTTATATTCTAAGGTGCACATGCTAATTTATCGGTAACAAAAAGGGGTGGAAGTGGGATTTGGGAATGGTTTAATTACTGAAATTATTTTTATTGTGAAATTTGGATATATAATTAAATTGTTTCAAACGTACCTTGGTGGTACCTACTTTACTAACGAAACAATGATGAAAAGATCGAATTATAATGAACAGTTTAGTAACATCAAACGAAGAGTAGTATTCAAATATAAAAGACAAAAATAAAAAACTGATTTTTGAAAATACTATTTTGGTATGATAAATATTTGACTTTAACCCCTTTACCTAATTTTGAATCTGCAAAAAAAAACAATTTAATTTCCGTTTCTAATTTGACCCGAGAAACGAAACTCCCAGTCATTGGGGTCTATTCTGTAAAAATTCCTTTATATTTAAAGGCCTTTAAAAATATTGGCGGCCTTTAAAAGTATATTTGTATTCGTTAATTTACTTCTATCATTATTTAAACAGATTTCTTTAAGATAGTCCTCTAATGTATTTTAAAGATCCGTTTAAATAGCGACCGAATTAAAGAAGAAAATATTTTTAAAGGCCGTTAAATATAAAGGAATTTTTACAGAATAGACCCCAGTATAGGTATATAAAGTAAATAACTATTACGTATTAGCCGGTATACTTAACTAACCTCTACTAATATTTAGTACGATTATTTTTATTCTCCAAGCGTTATATTTTTATCAGATACGAAGCTTTTTAAAACGTATTTCTGGAAATATACCTTTCTTAATTTAGATACACACTCATCGAATAGACCTTTTACTTCTCTCACGATGCTTTACCGATAAATTCGTAATTTTTCTTGGAACTCGACCACAAACAAACAGCATTTAAATATTAAAATACCAACTTTTGCATACATAAAAAACCGCGACGTTGTTTTCCTGAAACGGGGTTCAGATACTTATCGTTTTATCGCGCGATAAAACGCATATTTATCTGATAGAGTTGCGAAAGAGTCAGGATAAATATTAATAGAACCGAAATGAAAGTACCCATTCAATAAATAGAATACATATAAAACAGTTTTTATTGTATTCGAAAAAAATTAAATGAAAGTATTAATATTGCAAATGATCCATTTATATTAGAATTAAAAACCGATTATAGAGTGTTCCTAAATAAATGTCATGTCAATATTGAAGGAGGCAATTCCTCGACCTATTTTATGGCTTAAATTTAATATAAGCATGTGCTAAATTGTTTTTTTACATTAACATTGATTAGATTAAAATTATTAATTCATGTGTCCCGGAGGGCCTCTTAAAAAAATTTAATTCATGTGTCCCGGAGGGCCTCTTAAAAAAATGTAATTCCTGTATCTTTAAAAAATACGACTTTATAGTTTTTTCGTTCGTCCCACTGGTGTAGGAATGAACTACACCAACGGACACTAAACCTTTCGTTTGGCCCGGTGTAAAATCCACTACACCTTTAGCTTTGTTCCAACACACACAAACCGTAATATTACGGTCATCGTCATGCGCAGTAAATAAAAACCGTTCGACTTTGGGCTTTATTGATAGGTTTTTATTTACTGCGCATGACGATGACCGTAATATTACGGTTTGTGTGTGTGTTGGAACAAAGCTTTTCTCTCGGCGATGTGGTGTCCACTGGTGGATATTTTCTCCACTAGCTATTTAGCAGGAGTGAATTACACTCGACATGTGTATAAGGAATAAGGAGGAAGTAAATCAGGTACATAAGGTGGTGTTATTTACACTGGTGGACAATGCACCAACAGCGAACGAAAGAACCTTATGTTACAAGAATGAAAAGTTGAGTTTTTCGAGCGACTACCGGGGGCTCGATTCTCGAGATCATTGAAAAATTTTCCCATGAGAAAATATTCCACTACTTATATTCCCATGGTAATAGGTTATGCAATTCTCGAACGTGTCGGAATAGACATTCCCATGGAAATAGTAGTTTCACGTATGTCTGATATTAAGTTCACGAATATTTCGAAACAACCAATAACATTAAAGATATTTTAAAATTTACTGTTGGCAATATTTGTATTTGTTGTGGTTTTTGGGTATCCGATTACCTGCCGAGCCTCCGCGCTGGAGCAGGTGCCGTGCCGAGCAATCGCTATCATGATCGAGAATAAGTGAAAATATTCGATTACGTATAATAATTAAAACTTGTCGAGTTATTCTTAGTTTTTCTTTTCTCATGTTGAAAAAAGAAAAGGTAGCTTTTGTATGGAAGATCAACGAAAGTTTTGAGAAACTAAGAAATTCTTTCATTAACGAAAATAATAAAATTTTCGAAAAGGTCTTATTAAATTTACTACACTCAATTTGTGTTATTTGCCAGTCCCTTAGCAGCTCCCACAATTTCTAAATGATTTAGGAAAATAAGTTTATACAGTTTCTTAGTGAAAGAGAATTAAAAATAATATACCTACATAAATAAAATAATATCAATCTATAAATACGCCAAAAAAATGTTTTAACTACAATTTCACTAAAAATCCAAGATATCCAATAATTTTTGGTTATGTCTTAGACTTTCGCGTGGTCTTTCGTCAAATTTTCGACTTTAATGCGCAAACTCTAGTACAATTCCCATTGGAAAACACAATTTCCAATGCTCGTAAGCAGGGGAATATTTTCCCATACTTCTCATTGGAAAATATTCCACCGCTTATGTCGAGAATACGAAAACTGAATTCCCATGGGAAAATTTTATTTTCCCATGGGAATAAAAGTCGAGAATTGACCCCCTGAAGTAAGAGTGCGAAAAAAACACTCTTCGTTTTCATATAATATTGTTTTATTTGATAGTCCAAGATCCGTAAGTAAGGTCGACCTTCACCCATCTGTTTAATGAATAAAAGTTTTTTTTTATTAGAAAATATGTTTTTAAATATACCGGGTTGCCTAAGAAAATACGGTCACGACCATTTTTTACTTTCCTTTCTGTGTACAGATCAGGAAAGTATAGGAATCATGGTAAAATATGCTTATGATGTCATTCTCTATTATTTTGTCCCTATACATGATTTCCCCAATTCGAGATATTTGAGAAAAATTGCAATTTCGAATTTCAAAAAACGGATGAAGAAAAAAACACCAAATTTTAAATTTAAGCTATAATCCATCCTGCGCTGAGCTGATTAAAGTTTGGGCACAGTCTAAGCATCTGTGGAATAATTTACAGGGTGTCTTTTTTTTACTTCAAGAAAATAAATAGTCTGGACCATATTTTCTTAGGCAACCCATTTGCGGTATATTTATAAACATATTTTATTTAATAAAAAGAAACTTTCATCCATTAAACAGATGGGAGACAGTCGAACTTACTTAGGATCTTAGACCATTAGATATTAAAAAATAGAGAATTGAATCTGAAATAATTTTATTTCAATTATAACTGAGATGGCTGTGTTCTATAAGAATAGATAAAAGTCCCATCCCGCTTCAATTGGCACACATCTCGAAAGTGACTGACACTTTTACGAGAAGAAATCACAAATCTGATAAAATCTTTTAATTTTTCATCAAACATTAGTCAACATTTTAAATTAGTTTACAATGTATTTGAAATAACAAACCAGTAATAATAATTAGATATTAGAAATATGTTAGAGGAACAATTTTCGTATCTTTTTGTATATTTGCAAAATTTCACAACTACTATGTTACATCACCTTTAGCTTTGATAACGGCAATAATTCTCGGGTACATTGTATTTACAAGCCCTTGAGAATCTTGTGCAGTGTAATTACACCATTTTTCTCAAATTATTTGATATTAATTCTGGCACTGATCTAGCACGTGCTGCACACAGCTGCTTTTTAATTTTATGTCATAACGACTCTATGGGCTGAAATATTATCATTAAAACCATTTTAACACTTTTTTATGTTACATACAGCGCCACTTTTTAAATTAAATTAAAAATTTTAGTAACAGGACGGTGCTCTTATATTCTTGATGACATTACTATCAGTGTAGGTACTTATGTTAAAATTTAACTATAGTTTAATTAAATTGATGTAAAAAATTTAGTAATTAATTTACAAAAATGAGTAGTGACGAAGAAAACATTATGCCCCCAGAAATAAAAGATGCGGAAATAATGTCAAATTATGGCAGCTTGCAGAAAACATCAACTTTGCAGTTATTTTTCAAGGCGAAAAAGCCTACTCTCGATAGTTATAATTGTAGAAAAAAGTATTTTTCTACGATCACTATCCAAAGTAGGCTTTTGCGCTTTGAAATCCAACCGCAAAGATGACGTTTTTCGCGAACTGACAGCTTTGTTGCTCGCCGAATTTAAATTAGCTATAATATACCTAATATTTCTTTTCAATAAATGATTTTCAAGTTATTTGTACGAAGTTACATGTGTTTTTCTTATATTATCCAAGTTGACATGGACTTTGAATATCAACTGCTTTTTTCATGATTAACGTAGGTATAGGCAACACATTATGCACTACTTACGACACATTTTCAGTTTTTTTTATCTATTTCTTTAAGAATTATGATCATACAAAAAAATCTTGAGTGCATTTTGAGCGAAAAGTTCATTGCTGCTTTCGACAGATTGTCGTGCTCCGCTACGCGTCGCGCGGGCAAATTTCTGCCTCATTCGGCAAAGTATCACTGTTCGCTCTTAATACACAAATAGCTATTTCAGGTTGCTCATTTGAAGTATATACAAAAATTCTCAGTTGTTTTCTGTCCGAAAAACGACGTTAATTTCACTTAGAATAAAAATGCAATTTAAAGCACATAAATGAAATTTCAGTCAAAAAAATAGCTCAAGAAATCTATTGCCGTGATATTTAGAAACACCCTGTATATGAGGGTAACGATCTAAAAATTCTTAAAACGAAGGCGGCTTTGAAAACAAATGCCATTCGAAATAAATGTCAAACTTATAATGTTTGACAATCCAATCCTCGCGAACTTTGACAAATAAAATGAAAATCTTGCCTCGAGGTCGCATATATATAAAAACAGGTATTTTAGTGTACATTAAAATTGACTAAATATATTTCACGTATAGGATAGATGCAGTATAATCTCATACCTATACAAAATATAGATTATTGGCAGTACCACATATTAAAAAGATTTATTATCAACGGTAATGTACAATGAGCATGCCTTTTAGATACTACGAAACTATGTGAACAATAAAATTAATTTTATAATGTTAGGTATTTCTAAAATATTTCATTTTATCAATCAACACTCTGCAAAATGTCAAATCAGAAGAGTTAGGCTTTGAGATTTCATTAGTTTATTCATTATGCAGACATATCTTAAGCTTTTCACTATACCTAATGGCTCTACAGTTCAAATTGAGTATTGATTTCCTTTATCTACTACCTCCTTCAGATTCGATATTCCACAAGATTCCGTACATTATCTAGCAATTCGTCTTCTTAACTTTCTTATATGCCTGTTCACATAATGTGATCTTCAGCATACAATAAATTATATGCATGGATGTTACCTAAAAAGTGAAATGAGCATCCCAAATATTCTGTTACTCAACAGCTCAAGTATTTTTCTTAGTACTAGGCAGGTATCCTCTCAAAGGTATTTATACAGGTATGAAAATTACAATAGTTACAATACGGGGATTTACCTAACATGATCTCCACCTCTGCTCCCACTAATACATACACGCAGACACAGATTGATGAGCGACATCCGTGTCTATCTATTATGTGCATGCTCTTGTTATACCTTGTTCAATTTATGAATATACAAAACTACAAGCACTTTATCTTATCAGAAAAGATTATGTTACCTAATAGTATGATATGCAAATAGACGATATGAATAGTTTTTAAATTATTAAATTAATTTTAAAGTTAAAATTGTTTATTTTCTTGCAATATTTCTAAAAGGATTAGTGTAGACTCCGTTTTAATAGTAAAAAGTACAGATGCGTCACAGCAATATGCGGACATAGACAGTGTTGGCTGGTGACCAAAATATTGCCAGAATTTAGATCTCAGTACAGATGTAGGTAAAAAACTTGCAGTGTTTTAGAAGGGTATAGGTACAGAAAAGAATAATATATCAGTGTTTTAGGTATATACCTTTCTATACCTATACATTTTTAAAGTTTTTACCTACATCTGTACTAAAATCCATATTCTGTCATTGTGAACCCCTAATATTTTGATCACGAGTTGCCACTGGCCATAGAGCTACCACGTATTGTAGAGGTCGAAATAAGTCGATTGGACCCAATTAATACATTATATTAAAATGTAGCGTTTATCCGTAAGAAGAGTTAAAAATTTACAAAATCACATTTTTGTACGCTATTCAGAAATACGTGAAACAAATTTAATGAAATTTGACAAAAGAACATTTTAGAGCAGGGTTTCCCAACCTGGGGTCCGCGGATCTAGCCCAGCGGTTCCGCGGACAATCCAACCATCACTTTGGACGCCAAAACAGCAACATCAACCATCTCATTAAAATTAATTTAACATAATTTTAATTTAATTTTGATTACAATATGTATAACTGTCTGGCATTATTTATTTATAGACTCATGCGAGAAAAATAGACGTACGTTATAGTAATGCTAATATTTAGCCTTTTTAGGATTTAAGATGGATTGACATGTCAAGTGGTGATAGGTGGCTAGCATTTCTTCAACAAAAACGCTGCATTAGATTTTTGATTGAGATTTTGAGAGTAAAATAGATCTATTTTAACATTGCAAATAAAAGCTTTTTAGGGGACCGCTGGTGCATGGTAAGTAAGATGTGTACCACTCCAGAATCCAAGGGCACTAAACCTAGGAGCATATCAAATAGAAGAGGGAGATTTACCTAACTTGAAGCCACCCCAAATCCTAAACTTTCTTGAGAAAACAGGATTGGAAGGGTCGTTATAGGCATTGAGACATTCCTTGCTGCATTAGCGACAGAAGGGGACACAATAGATCTTTTAGGTCGCAGTGTACTACTCATCGTCTTCATTTTTTGACTCTTGTGAAAACTTAGTATTTCGCATAGTTTCAAAGGAAAAAAATATTTTTTCAAACCGATTTTCTTAGTAAAAGTTTGAATAAAATTGTGATACAAAGAAAAAACCTGCAAAGTTTTTCAATAATTTAAGGACGTTTCATTAAATTAATTTTAAGTTCTGTATCAAATTATTGATAAAATTAGCTTTCAAATACGAAGTGTCATACTTTTCAATACGTAACAGTGGGCGCTAAAATCAAAAGTAGCGCAATGAATAGTCCGATGGGTGAACCTCCTGAAATACTGGTACGTTTTCTCTTGAAATCACCGAAATCACTACACAAATTTTCTCGAAATTTTCGAAATCATGATCGAAATCACTTCGAAATCAATTACAAGGGGGATTTTCAGCAAAATCACATAAAATGATTTTCGTTACTATGACTACACAGTATGTTAACCTAGGAATCCCGATAAATAAAGATGAGACGCATAATTGCAAGAAAAATAAATAGAGAAACTTGTTTAACCACGCCCTTTCGATGAAAAGAGGAAGGGACACTGCTACCCATGATACTCTAAAAAGAAGGTATGATATTACGCAGATTGATACTGTACGTCAGGGTGGCGTAATGTGGTGGAAGGCGTGGCTTAGACAAATTTGAAGTATCGCTGATCGAGAACAGCACGCGATAATATTTTAACCTGCTCATGGCCAATCAGATAACCATATTCCACACCACAATACGTCATGCGCGACATCGAATAGATTTCGTCGGCTAAGTATCATATCATTCATACCTCTGTAATTTTTTGTATCATGACAGCGATCATAGGACAGCACAAATCGAGAAAGTTATGTAGTTATCGGTAATATCTTACAAATACAGTTTTTGCTAGAAAGTACCTAAAAATAAATGTCATTCAATTAATTCGAAAAATACAAATAGATACTTTCGAAAAATAAAACTATATAGCTCGTTTTTTCTAAAGTATTCTAAATAGAGTTCACGATTTTAATGCTACAAATAGACATCTTTAAGTTACTCAAAATCAACTTTTAAGTTATCTAATATATTGCTAATTAAATTTTTTGTAGTTCTTATAATTTGTTAAAGCATATTATAATAAAATGGTGAGCCAGCCGAACAGGGGCGTAGCTAAAGCAGGGACAGAAGTTAGAAAGGATTTTCGCAGTTCTCCCACTTCATACACAGGATTTGACAGTTTTGCCGCGGAGCTAACCGAAGTTAACGCGAAACATTTGCGTAGAAAATTATTTTATAATAATTTCGCGTAAATAGTTTAATAAATTGTGATTAGCTGTACTAATTATGTAGAATTATGATTTGGGATATTATTACTTGTTAATCATTTCTAGCCCATAAATAGATACGTTTACCCGATTCCGCCGGTAATAATTTAAAATGTTTAAAATTATTTTTATTCTACAATGCGACAATGGCGAACAAACATTACTTCGAAATTATCGAAGTTGTCCGACGGGGTTTGTCGATCATATAATAACACTCTCGCTAATTCACCCCCATACGAGTGAATTTTAACCCCAAAAGCTGAGCTTGTCCGGGAAAAGGAACGGCTATTATTATTATTTGACGTGGCGCTATATATTGATAGGGTTTACGAAAGTGCACAGCGTGACAACCCTGCCGACAGAGCATCAGGTTCAAATACCAAGCATTTTTATACAATCAGGTCCATTATTTATGGTCCTCACCTTACATTTTTCTATAACTCTAGTTTCTCCTTTTTATTTACGACTTTGAATATTAAAAAGCGTGGCATTTGCATAAAAAGAGTGGTATTTTTGTCAAAACCAGGACATTTTCGTACTATGGCGTTGATCGTACAAGCAAGTCAAAAAGCGTGGAAAATACGCCTAAAGCGTGACTTTTGGCAACCCTATACACGGTGGCCCAAAAGTCTGAAAACGGCCAATTATCTCGTAAATTGCTAGTCCTAATTGTACAAAATTTGGGGTACACCTATTTTGGGATACGGTGATTCCAGATTTGGTATTTGCAATGTTGCCAGATTTGCCGTTTCTCTTAAATTATTAGTCACTTTGGTTTTTCAAATTCATAACCCTGTATATTCAGCCATTATTGGTATCTCCTATTCAATACGAGTTCAACCATATGTAACACTTATGATTTTATGTAGCCTGGAAGGTCTTAAATAAATAAAATAAGTCTGGCAACGCCTAATTGTCTCAATAAATTTTTTAATACAAACTATTTTCAACTACATTAAAACGTAACAATTGAAAGATTATAACATTTTTAACATAATGGTTACTTTATCAAGTGTTCAAAATGTGCTCCATTGGTGAGTTGACAGTACCCTAATCGATGGTAGAATGCGTCTACCACATTTCTCCATGATTGTTTCATTTATTTAAGACCTTCCCTACATAAAATCATAAGTGTTACATATGGTTGAACTCGTATTAAATAGGAGGTTCCAATAATGACTGAATACACAGGATGATGAATTTAAAAAACCAAAGTGACTAATAATATAAGAGAAACGGCAAATCTGGCAACATTACAAATATCAAATCTGAAATCTCCGTATCCCAAAATAGGTGTACCCCAAATTTTGTACAATTTGGATTAGCAATTTACGAGATAATTGGCCGTTTCCAGACTTTTGGGCCACTCCGTATATTGAATTAACATACATAAGTTTTGACCATGTCTGCGCAGTCATTAACGTATATGAACAGATTTATCGTGTATGAACACAGAATAAAGTACCGTAAACAAGGAGCACTTGTATATCTCATCTAATTAATAAGAAAATCTAAAGTCACTATCTTTGCATTCAGTTTTCCGGAGGTAATAACATCATGCTTCCTATTTTTGACCCTTCCGGTTACAATTGCAGCAGCTGAAAGAAGCTTTTCGAAACTAACCGATTAAAAATTATCTTAGGACTTATATAGGACAAGAACGGGTATCAGACTTATCAGTACTATCTGTAGAGGCATAAATTCTCGAAAAACTAAAATTGTCTTCAGCTATGGATGATTTAATAAATAAGTTTTCCAAAAAAAGGCGAGAAAAATATATATTTGAATTGTTTGGCTAACTTGGCTCCTAGTAGTATTAATTGTAAGTAATTACTTATAATCATTATTTATTTCATTCAATGCGAGCGTTTTTGTTTCTTTTGTGTAAAATCTTGACCTTCCATTTGGGCTTGGCCACAGTCGGGTAGGAGGCCTCCCCGACAAATTTTGATTTAGCCAGGCTATGCCACTGCAGCAGAACTATTGTGAGCTCAAAATTGTGTACTAAACTATGATTTAGTCAGATAATTAAATCTGTCATCTTCATTAAAACAATAAATAGAAAAGGAAAAACTCATTCTTTAACACAAACAATATTTAATCGAAAAATTTCTACTAGTGAGTTTTATTCATTTTCCTTGCAAATTAGGTATATCACATATGTGAAATTTATAATAATATTTAGCTCTTAAAATTCAAATGACTTAATTAAGTAACTATGCATTTTAAATGTATTAAATAATTTAATTTCAATTTACTATAGTATTTTAATCTTAAACGAAACACGTTTTTAAAAAAAATCCTTACCTAAAAATAAACAAGATTAAAAGATTTGTAGAAAGTAGGAAGCGTCTCGCTGTGTTCACATTTTTTTTATTTGTAAACCGGTAATCGTTGTAATTTTACGTATTTTTGAAAGACGATTCGGCAACGTCGCAAAAATAAACAACCTGCCTGCATCTGCTGCTCCCCGGCTGATGATTCGCTGATAAACCGGCCAAAGTCAACTGGAACTGAGATTTCTCGGTATTATGCCCAGGTACAGCTCGTTGTCTTTTCTCGGAATTCCACATGAGACTGCGATTGTCTTATAAAGATTCCCGTTGTCTCTAAACCCAACTGGGTATGTTCTAGGTAATACCTAGGTATTACAAATACGGTACTATCGTATCGGTTTGACTCCCAATATCAGAATTTTTATTTGTTAGTTAAAATAAGTGTTAAGATAATAGACAAAACAATTTTCTAAAATGAAAAATAGGTAGGAAAGCCATTACATGGGCGGTATAAATCATCTCACTCATGATAAATGTTTTTTCTACACCCACATGGATATTAGCATATCTACGCGCAGATTACAAAACGAAAAAGTATGCTATTGCCTCGAACTGGACGAATATATTTCATATCCATTCTAAGTAGTGAGAACACTGCAAAAAATGAAATCCACCAATCACCGTTCATATTTTGATCAACCGACTGCTATTATTTTTAAAATTTTAAATAAGTGAGAATTCTATCAAATTAATTGTCAATTAATTCGTTAGTTATTGAGATTAAACATACATTAAAATGGGTTATTCTTGTGTAGAATCAATAAATAATAGCATTCCTTTTTTTATTTCGTCAATAATTATAAATAATTTGTTAATTTAAATAAAACTATATTATGAAGTCAATTTAATTATGATTATTAAAGCAACAAAAATAAAAGAATAGGTGGTCGATTCTCGGATGGGAAAAAATGAAATGAACTTTTTTTATTTTTTTCGTTTATTTTGTTTTAAAAATTATTAAGTCATAAATTATTTTGAAATTAGTTATTTTGTCTTAATAACCTAAAATATATTTTTTATTTGTAAATTTTCGATAGTAGGTCGTAGAAAAAATATACTGTACAACTCGAGTGGATTGTCCACATCGCACTCAGACGATATGGCCACCATATCCACTCTTGTTGCACAAACTACTATTCTATTTACCTACCTTAACTTTCGACGGACTACTTTTTAAATCTGATTTATGTACCATTACCATTGACTAAGCTAATAGATCCAAGGTTCATCAAGGTAGGTACACGAATATTACGTTTTATCATTGCATTAGTAAAAAATAACGCAAAATAGGTAGTAGTTTATGTTATAAGGACGAAATAGCTCCTAAATTGCATTAAGAGCATCGCACGAGGCATAAGCCGAGTGCGACAATCACACGAGTGTGAAAAAATACTTTCACACAAGTGACGTACAAGATTTTTATTTTATTGAATAAAGTGTTTTACAGATGGTGTTTTCTCAAAATTAAAATCCTTGTGATTCAATTACAACCAAGTTCATAAGATGATAAAGATAAAATAACATTATGTACAAAAAAATATTAGAATACAATGTTTTTCATTAGTTTTTTTTTATTTTTTAAACAAATAAGATCAACAACCGTAAATAATTTTTTTTTTAAACAGTAATTAAAAAAGTACATAAAAATGGCGAAAATATTAACTGTAGAGGTTATATTATGATAAATACCACATATTTAAAATATATAAACCACAATGGTAGTATTTTTCCAATTTTCATATTTTTTCAAAATAAAAAATAAAGAAATACATATATAATCCATCGGGAATTGAACCAGCGTCACGAAACGGTCGCAAAGTGCTAATTTGAAAAAGTTACACACTATACGATCTGCGCTATGACACATATCATTTGACTTATCTGATTAAATATGTATATGAACCAGGAAAGAGCAAAAATAATGTAGGTAGTTACTTTAAAATTCTTTTAATAAGTTGTTAAAAATATCTAAGATTTATATTTAAAAACTAATATTAACAATTTAATCATCAAATCGATTTTACTATTAAAATGGACATTACATCAATCAAAATAAAAATTAGACGTCCGACATATTTGGCAGCTTATGCAGAAAGTAGATTCATATTCACACACGGGTGAAAAGTAGATTTATCCACACGTGTGTGATATGAGACTAAATGGTGCAATAGGTGTCACTTTCCTAAGTGGTCGTAGAAAAAGTAGTTTTTCGGGTGACGAGGAGGCCAAAAATACACTATTCGCCCGTGTTTTATGCATTATTTTTTATTCGAATGTGCTTATAGATATTAAAAAAAATATGAAAATTAAATCCGAAATAATATTATTTCCAATTTTTACTTTTCTGTCTGTATACAGATAAGAAAAGTATAGGAATCATAATTTTTTTTCGACCTCGAGTTTTCGACGGATTTTTACGTTTTGGGGGTCCCCTGAATCCGTTTTGACTATTTTCGCGATGATATATGCACGTGCGTGCGTGCGTGCGCGTGTGTGTGTGTGTGTGTGTGTGTGTGTGTGTGTGTGTGTGTGTGTGTGTGTGTGTGTGTGTGTGTGTGTGGGTGTGTGTGTGTGGGTGTGTGTGTGTGGGCGTGTGTGTGTGGGCGTGTGTGTGGGCGTGTATATGCGCGTGTATGTGCGCGTGTGTGTGGGCGTGTATGTGCGCGTGTGTGCGCGCGTGTATGTGCGTGGGTGTGCGCGTGTGTGTGTGCGTGTGTGTGCGCGTGTGTGTGTGTGTGCGTGTGTGTGTCTGTTTACTCGATAACTCATGAACGGATAAAAGAAAAGCACCAAATTTTAAACTTAAGCTTTATTCCGGCCTGCGATGAACTGATTAGATTTTGGGCATGGTCGAAACATTTGGGGGTACTTTATAGGAGGTCGTTTTATGAAACATATGTTATTTACGCTTAAAAAAGAAAATTCTACAAATAAAAGTTGTTTGTAATAGTATTCTCTACAATTTTTGACCTATATAAAATTTTCGTAAAATGGTCCGTATTCGGGAAAAATGAGAAAAAGTAAAAAAAATTAAATTTTTAAGAAAATTGTTCAAATAAAAGTTGTTTGCGATGTCATTCGCTATAATTTTTATTCCATATATGATTCTAAAATTAACCGTAATTGAAAAATTTTCGTTGGCAATGAAAAAAGCCTTTATTAACTAGACAGGAAAGTAATGTGCTGGACACATCAGATTTTTTTTATAACTGTGATAAGAATAGATAAATAAATTCTGGATAACAATTGCTGCCATGTCAATTTGCTGATGTGTCAAAGCGATTTAATTATAGTTTATTTAGTTTCTCTTATTCCAGTAAAAATACTTCTATTCAAATTCGATGTACATTTGAATTATGGACTTCTATTTTATAATAGCAAAAAAATTATCGCCAGTAGTATTAGAAGGTAAACTGAAAATAAAACAGAATGTTTAGATAGCAGTCACTTCACTTTTGCGGCCTGGGTTGTAATAGTAGTGCAACAAGAGTGGACATGATGGCCATATCGCCCGAAGACGAAGTTTGAGCACGACGCGGAGTGCTCAATCGTCTAAGTGCGATACGGACAATCCACTCGAGTTGTACAGCATATTTTTTCTAAGACCCATTAACGAAAATCTACAAATTTTAAAATAATTTATGACTTTTACTAATTTATAAAATAAACAAGAAAAAAAGATTTAATATACTTAGTCCCTCGCTTAGTCCCCAGTCCAGATTTGAACCCGGAAGCAAAACGCCGTGTTTTCACCTTTATCGCCACTCTTACCATTTTAGTTTTAATATTCGTAATTAAATTAGTTTCATATAGTTTGATTAAAATTTAAGATTTATTTGAAAATGTGGACGAAATAAAAATAGAAATACTATTATTTATCGATTCTCCACAAGAATAATTCATTTTTACAACTATTTAATCCCAATAACTAAAAAATAATACTGACAATTAATTTGACAGTATTGTCACTTATTTAAAATTTTAAAAATAATAGTAGTTGGGTGACCAAAATATGAACTGTGATTAGTAGATTTCATTTTTTGCAGTGTTCTTACTAGATAGAATGGATATGAAATATATTCGTTCAGTTGAACGCAATGTCATACTTTTTCGTTTTGTAGTCTGTGCATAGATAAGCTAATATCCATGCAGTTGTAGAAAAAAGTATTTGTGCAACAAGAATGGATATGATAGCGATACGGACAATCCACTCGAGTTGTACAACATATTTTTTCTACGAGGCAAAGTGAAAAACAATTTAATGAAAAAAATATGTCCTATGAGGATTCGAACCCACCTATTCGTGTTCTACGCACACTGCTTTAACCATACAGCCATCAGGACATGATTCTACGAAATCCAAATTGTTAATTTGTATATAGGATTTAGATTCAACCTTGGTGACAAAAAAATTCCAATTTTTCAACAAACTTATAATCAGAATCGTCTAGAGAAACATGCCATATGAATGCAGACACTTCCCTTGGTCGTCTGTGTATTACGTTTTCGTTATAGGTAGCGAAAAAGTCTGGCGCCAAGGTATTTTGTTTGAAACAAATGAATGCATAATTATGAAATTGTAAGGTGATGAATGGGACTACATTATATTATTTATTTTTTCTGATCCTATACATAAAGGGTAGCGAAAAAGTCTAACAACAAGATATTTTAGGGTGATGAATGGGACTGTATTACATTAGTAATGTGGTATTCTTGAAAAACAAAAAAAAGAGGAAAAAGTAAGCTTTTCTGTGATATATCACTAGAACTGCGTAACCATTTAAAAAAATACAAGATGGCCGCGGTATGCTAAACGCTGACGTCACATAAATTTGACGTCCTTTAAAAAATGTAGAATACAGTCCCATTAATCACCCCACAATTTCATAATTATACATTCATTCATTTTAAAGAAAATACCTTGTTGTCAGACTTTTTCGATACCCTATATGTAACAACGTAAAGGTACATTTACATCTGACATTTATTGCATGAGATTTATGTCTGACAGTTGTTTAGTCCAGTGTAAACACACACAAATTTTTCTCAGACATATATTTTTGAGCATGCAATAAATGTCAGATGTAAACGTACCTTAAGACGTGGGTTATATAGTGATAAATCGGTTTTAAACTTAAGGTCTATTTATACTCCCTTATTATTAGTATTTGCATTAGTATTATGATTACGGATTAAGTTGAACCTTCACAATGTAATGGGGACATTTATACTCGATTTATGATTAGTATTAGCAATAATATTTATGCTTAATAAGAGACAGGTTTAACTTTTATGTTAAATCTTAAATTTTTTCGACTCTATCAAATTAATCAATGACGTATTTGGCCTTTGTTTTTAATAGACAACGGATAATGACAATTGACAATACACATATTATGTTGACAGATGTTGTTTAAAGGTTTGTTCTAACAAGCTCGAAAACGATATTTCGGTACAAATCATGCGTTGTATACATTTTTTGTGTATCAGCAATGTTTACAGAGTATAAAGTTGACAAATGACATGTCACCACGAGGAAGCAAAGGCATCTTTTCTGTCTGATTTGTCTCAAATTCCTGCTTCTTTTTATCTGTTATAAATTTGAGACGTAAATCCGTTAAAATGTCCTTAATTAAACCTATTTTTGAATAATATTTTTAAATAAAACTAACTAGTAAAAATATTAATAAAAACAAGTTTAAAACTCAAACGTCTTAAAAAATATTCTAAGAACACAACTGGTCTCTTGCACATTTCTTCAGCAAGCAACATTTTGTTGACTGCAGAATTATATCTTATTAGGAAAAAGATTATTAAAAAAGAAGCACTAATACTTATTATAAAACAAGTATAAATACCCGTTTTCAATATTTAGTCCAGTTTAATGCTTAATCATAATACTAATACAAATACTAATGCCAAGGTAGTATAAATAGACCCTTATTTTCATTAATTCGTAGAGATAATTTTGTAATTTATTTGGAGGTTTCCGAAGAATTTAATAAATTCTTTATTTCTAATAATTTTTTTTCTTACGCTTTCACTGCCACTGTCCCCGTTGACATTTATTCAGATATTTTCTGACCATATCCTCTTTCCAAAACGAATCTTCCACTTTTTGTTACAACGGAAACTGCTTTCAAAAATCAAGTATGTACATCTGGTATCAACATATCCTTTTTTTAGTTGTGCCCAAAATAAGTTCTATAAATATAAATGATAATAGTATATTATTTAACGAGTGGTAATGCAGGTCATAACTCACGCAAGTGAGTTATGACCATTACCGCAAGTTGAAAACTATACTTTATCTACGACTATAACAAAAAATACTAAGATACAAGTATCGAGAAAGAATTAAATAATTGACTAGATGATAAAAATGTTTGAATCTTTGTAATACAAAAAACAAAAATAATTCTACTTACTCAAATCATATTTTAGCTGAAAATCATTCTTTTACAGACAAATTTGAAATTTTACATATAGAAAATAAGGGCAATAAACTAAACCATTTAGAAACACTTGA
The DNA here is from genome assembly GCA_927349885.1 of Psylliodes chrysocephalus. Lineage (NCBI taxonomy): Eukaryota > Metazoa > Arthropoda > Insecta > Coleoptera > Chrysomelidae > Psylliodes > Psylliodes chrysocephalus. The sequence goes on from OV651817.1 coordinate 26,135,376, forward strand.
AATAAATAGATTTAAAAATTCAGATAACCTACTCAATTAGATATTAATAACCCACCCTTATTAAATTTCTTTCCTAGTTTTCTGTGAGATAATCCCGGTAATGTTACTATCTTATTGTTATCTGATTGATATAATTACCTAAGTACCCTTATTTACTTTAAATAGTTAGTTTATTTTGTTATGTTATTGATGTTTTCTTAAGTACTTTGTTTTGTTAAATTATTTCGCATATATATTGGATACCGAATTGTAAATTAGTCACATTTGAAAAAGAAGTTGTACTTCGAAACATGTCATGTGTAGTCGAGTGTGTAGTGTTTTTAATTTTTATTTTTTAAAATAAAAGTTTTGTGTAAATCTACCAAATTTGGTTTTACTCATTCAAGATACGCCTTTATACTTGTTTTTTGATTTTTCTGGTAATAAATTCTGTATTGCATTATTATCTCTCTTATTTCTGGAGGTATACATAATAACTTATCTTCACTATCTAAATTCATCTTTTTTTTAGCATTATTATTAGAAATTGATTTGAAAACGTCAAAATTATCTTGTTAAAATTTCAAATCACATTATTCCACTCAATGTAATAATTGAGTGTTCCGCCTACTGAGAGGCGTTGACAATTTAATAATTTTAAAATCTTTTAATTATTATTCATTCCTTTCCAGTTGTTAAAAAATCTTTTTAACATTTTACGCCAATAGAACATTTATCGACATTCAAATTTCCAAGAATTTACTGCGCACAATATTTATATACCGAATTATCATAGGAGCCCAGCGTGAGTTATAATAACTCACTATTATAACTCACGCTATTTGTTTATTGATACTATTAATTGCTCAAAAGCACTTGAATAATTAATATATAAATTAATAGGAGTAGATAAATTCATTTATTGCCGTCTTATCAGCAAACATACCAATTCGCTTTACACTATTAGCGATTAACCACTGCGTAAGATTTGCTCCAGTTTACTGAAGGTAGATGCCATAAGAAACTTTTTTTGTCATATCCTTAGAACAGTAAGACCTGCAGTATTAGACCAGGTTTTATCCAAGTAGAATAAGTATTATTTTTAGTCCTCCTAGCCAATATTTTAAAGTTATCATACCTTCAGGAAATGATTTCATATCGATCTGCTACATTTTTCATTTCACATAAAAGGAGTTTAAAGCGTTAAGCTAAATGTGTTAGCTTGAGGTGGGAGTACTTTGAATAAAAAATGTTTCATATTTCGCTAGCACGTTTCTTTCCAACGATGAAAAACTACTCTAGACTAATCAATTCATTCATAATTAAGCCCTTATTTACTTGCAAGTATTCAGCTCGGGTTTTTAGTCAGGCAGAGCTGTCGTCTCGGCTGACGCATTAGAGAGAGACACCTAATACATTAAGTGGGTATGGTTTGTGCGAGCCCGCGTTTTATGAGTTAATCAGCTCGTGAATCTACGATGTACTTTCCTGTAAATTACCTTCAGCTACAATAATAGTTGCAACCAAAAAAATATATTAAACTGACAATAACTGGTATTGAATGCAAATATTCTTAATGTAATTTTGAAAGCCTTTTATGCGTTGTTAAATGCCTTGTTAAATAAATTTCGAAGTATAACCATAAACAATCCTTGGCAACTGCGTGGATAACACCGTGAATGCTTGCAATTCGGTTTTTGTAAACAAAATTGGTTTAGTAGTTGTTTCTTTCTATGTATGTATAGCCAGGAACTTTTTAGCACATCCTCGTAATTGATGAGCAAAAAAATATAGAAAATTGAACAATCTTTTTTTATAATTTCAGTACTTGAAACACATTTAACGTTATTTAACATCATTTAACATTTATATTTGGCAACTCTCCAGTCGTATATTTTCGACTTGACAGTTCGAATACATTAATTAATATAATGGCGCCTAAAATATGGAAATTAGCTAGTTTTTGTATACCTGCACGTCTCGCAATCCTCGGCAACAATGCTCTTACACCTGACTACTGCCACATTTTGAACTTTGTTGGGGAATACCTCTCGGTTTGTATTATTATGAAATATCAACCCACGAAATATACCTGCCACCTATTTTGGGAATGTTTTCAAATAGTAGTAGGGTGTATCTTTTTAACCGACTTCAAAAAAGGAGGAGGTTATCAATTCGTCGCGATATTTTTTTTTTTTTATGTATGTTCAGCGATTATTTTTAACACGGTGTCCGATTTCAATGATTCTTTTTTTGTTAGAAAGGGGGTACTTCAGGGGTGGTCCCATATAAATTTAGTCAAAATCTAATAATTGGGTCCATGAGAAAATCCTCAAACTCTTCATTTTTGATGTATGTTTAGCGATAATGCTTTACCACCTTGTCCGATTTATATGATTCTTCTTTTGTTAGAAAGGGGCTACTTCGGGGGTGGTCCCATATAAATTTAGTCAAAATCTAATAATTGGGTCCATGAGAAAATCCTCAAACTCTTCATTTTTGATGTATGTTTAGCGATAATGCTTTACCACCTTGTCCGATTTATATGATTCTTCTTTTGTTAGAAAGGGGCTACTTCAGGGGTGGTCCCATATAAATTTGGTCAAAATCGGAAAATTGGGTCCATGAGAAAATCCTCAAACTCTTCATTTTTTATGTATGTTTAGCGATAATGCTTTACCACCTTGTCCGATTTATATGATTCTTTTTTTGTTAGTAAGGGGGTACCTCAGGGGTGATCCCATATAAATTTGGTTAAGATGTGGTGATGGCATCTGCACGTTTTTGAAGTCGGTTTTTTTAAATTTTTAATTTACACTTGTATTTGATCTTCACCGATTTTAAGATTTTATTATTATAGTAACTATCCATTTGACAGAATCTTTTGTGGGAAGCAGTATCACACACTAAGGCAAAAATTATTACTGAAGTATCAGGGTAGTACGTGGAACTAGTTGGCAGTAACACCATACTCGGCAATATTTTAAGCAATAGGTACTTGGGGCAGTAGATAGTTTTTGTTCTTCCGACAGTACCTAAACAACATTGACAGTAATTCTTGGCATTGTAGTATCAGTAGCATTCAGGAAGTAGATGTTCATTTTTCTCGCCATAAAATTAGATTTTGACCATTATTATAATTATCTGACTTTTTAATCATTGGAACTCTGCTTCTGAGAAATCTTAAAAAAATTTCCGATGCAATTAGTAACGGAATTTCTGTTTTTTTTTTCCGAGAACCCAAAACTAGTTCCAAGCATAGGCACCAATTAAAAATTATACACTTTTTTGCAGAATTAGTAAATATTTAAGTAGACAAATGTAAGCATAATGATATAATTAACAAGTAGGTAGATGGCAGAAATAATAATATATTTGTTTTGACATTGAAAATGAGAAATTTACAACACGACTGGGTCGCCTTCGTTTAATATCGAATACAATGAAACGCTAGTTGGCACGAAAAATAAACTACTTTGTTAATAATTGTTATATTGGTAAATTGGCAGCTACAACTACAGGTTCGAATGAATTCGATTAAAGGGGCCCTTTACGCTACGATATTTGCGAGATTTGAACTATACAGTCTACCGATTCAGGTCAAAACTCAACGTGAATCTATCTATATCTGTAATATAGACGCTTCGATATGGCTTTCAGGACAAAACGCACGGTTCTGATCAGGGGGTAAGCACTCGTATGGGATAAATTAAGGAAACTAATTAGTACCACTCGACCGAGCGAAATGCGGATCTTCGCATTCGGAAGGTAGTGGAGCACCACTGCCTCCTGGTCTGCTATGAGTTTTTCAGAGGATTTCTCATAGCAATCGGCAAATGCTGAGTCAGTAACATTCCCCCTATCCCTGATCGGCTAGGAAACCTACAGCGGCCCGCTACCAACTGGAAGAATGAAATACAAATCCTTTACCTTTCACCTTTTAGTAATTATCCAATTAACGGGATGGAGCTCGTCTAGAAATGACAGTTGTCAGCTCGTGCATAAGTGGTGCAAAATTTCAATCTTCAAGCTGGCCGCTGTTGAAGGTTGTTTGGATTCTGACTCTTTTCAAAAGATGGGTTTCAGCGACAAACAATAAAACACTCACAAATATTGGTAGTGATGAAATTTTTGCATCATATAGAATATGTGATAGTTATTTTAAGGACGTCCAAAAAATTAGGAACAAGCTCCTGAAAAATGCAGTTTCAACACTGTTTGAAAAACTAAAAGCGATGCACGTTTAAATGAATAAAAACATTATCTGATAAAGAAATGCTCTCCAACCTAACTAGTGGGCTTGACATGCATGTTCAAAAGGATGTAACTTCAGTTTCAATTTTTTCCAACTTATTTGTCACGCCAAGTCGCAAACCTCTCATAAATTTCTTGAGCACTATAATACATTCTCAGTTTGTTATAGAAAATATTTTTTATTGGTTTGTTTATTAATAATATTTAATTTAATTTTAAAAGGTGCAAACGCAAATTTGACTAAGCATTCTCATGTTAGAATTGAAAAATTATTTAATTATTGCGGCATTAATTTACTGTAATAAAAATTTAAATTTTTAAATTAATACAAAAATATAATTTAAAAAATAGAATAGAAATATAAATTGGCCAATATTGTTTTCTATTTATTTTTTTGTTTAGTTCATAAAAAAAGGTTAATTTTCAAAAAGCTCGCTCTTATAGCGGCCATATTTAATTTAGTACCACTCCAATTTGGCACATTGCCTCAAAATTTTATCATTGAATGTCTAATCTCTTAACGCTTCTCTAATCTCTATAGTTCTGATTTAAAGGTAAGATTGAATCCGCTCTTTTCCCTCTTCACGCTCAGATCTGACAAAAGAAACCTTCGTCGGTCTTTCGACGATATCGAAGGAAAAAAGTTCATAGGTGCAATGTAAGGAGTTTTATTAAAAAGTAGAAGTATACACCATGAAGAAAAAACAAAATCATAGGAGAAAAGAAGAGGTTATGGAGTAAGGAGTTGTTTCTTCGAAGTCATTTTCAAATCTTTTACATTTACTTAAAGAAATAAATTAAAGTCGTCCAGGACAAGAAGGCCTTTCAAAAAATTTCCAGGGGGCCAAGTCTTATAGGCAGGGTCAAAACGCCGCAGGCTATAGTCAAAAGCGAGGTCAAAAGCCATGGCGAATAAATCAAAAATCACAAATCCAGGGTGGGCAGGCGCCCTCTTGCCATCGTGTGGCGGCGCCCAAGGTCCAAAAGTCTACAAGAATTATTACAGAATATTCTTTTGGTATAAAGCATAAAATATAAAAACAAAATACCATTATGCAAGACGCCATTCCGCCCGAAGCTAGATTAGTTGCCGCTAATTATTATCAGAAAGATATTCTGATATGCTCGTATTCTTGTAGTCTTCTGGACGACTTTATTTATTTGAAAAAAATGTAAATTATTTTGAATAGTTTCTTTGAAGAAGCCACTTCTTACTCCAAAATCTCTTCGTTTTCTTATTATGGTTTTTTTAATTATTCTGTGTACTTAAAACTAAAACCGCAGCCAATTTGCTTATAAGTATCATTAAAAGTATCATAAAAAATATCGTTTAGAGTATCCTTAAAATTATTATTAAACGTATCGTTAAGTATTTTTACAAGTAAAGTATCTTCAAAAGTATTATTGAAGCCAAGATTTCGAAAACGGCAAACTATCTGATTTTGAAAAAGTTAACTTTTTGTTTAGAAACGTACAGAATATATTAATTTATATTACAAAAGAGAAAAAAGAGAAAAAAGTTATGGTCATTTTAATCCGTAAACAAACCTCTAGCGGCTACGGTAAAACGGTGTCCATAAAACCCCATATACCAACTTTTAATACAATGCGATAAAAATGATTACGGTATTTAAGAAAATCCCCAGGAAAATCCTATTTTAAAAATTTAAAAAATTATGATTGTCGACCTTTTTTTATATAAACTTTTTATATTAATTCGTAGTTAAAGTCCTGCTACACAAAACTGAAAAATAAATATTTTTAAATTTTCCCGTTATTGAGATTATGAATTCTAATCGTTTGTAAATACTTATAATTAATTAGGAATGTCTTTGACAATATATTGATATAATAGGAGGAACAATATTTTTATCGTTCAAAATGTAGGTATTCATGTATCAAAGATAATATTTTAATGAATTAATTATAAAGATTATTATCTTTTAACAATAATTTATCAAAAAATGTACAATCCATTTTTATCAAAATGTAATAAGTATCGCTAAATCGAGAATTATTCATGGGTAAACTTGTGTTTTTAAATGTATGTCACGACACTGGACAAAGTTTAAACATAACAACTGTTTAAAAGATAATCTTGTTAGAATAATAATTGCTATATACAAAGTCAATTCTACCAAAAAAACTGGTTAACAGCGGGCTGTTTGTACCACTTCTTCTTAGGTGAACCTTAAATTGTCACTAATGTTACACAATAATATTTATTTTCTGTGATAAAGGATGAAGCTTAGATTTGAAATATTATATTTAGAAGTATAACTACACTGAAAGGTAAAATATACAAATAATTATAAATATTTTGGAATGACATATTCTGTAACAATTCCTTTATATTTAACGGCCTTTAAAAATATTGGCGGCCTTTAAAAGTATATTTGTATTCGTTAATTTACTTCTATCATTATTTAAACAGATTTCTTTAAGATAGTCCTCTAATGTATTTTAAAGATCCATTTAAATAGTGACCGAATTAAACAAGAAAATATTTTTAAAGGCCGTTAAATATAAAGGAATTTTTACAGAATAGACCCCATTATCATCTGATGTGAAAGATTATACAGATTTTCAAAATAAAATTAGGAAAGACAACAAAATAATAAACAAAGGAAAAGGATGGTTCAGCTGAAACGAATAATTGGAGAAACTAAAAAATAATGGATATCTTGGGATATAGTCATGAATTAAGATATTCCAGATTAGATAAAAGTAGATAAGAGATCCATTGATAGTATCGAAGAACAACAATTAATGTGGTATGAACATATATGTGTATAATGGATGAAGGTAGGATACCAAAGAAAGGATACCACCAAAAAAATCTGAGGCTGTAAAACCGTTAATAATAATTTGGTCCATCTAGTACTGTTGGGGAAAAAGTGATGCCTTAATTTTTTTAACAATTATTGATACAAAAATACATACATATTACCTAATCAATACATTTGAACAAACTCTAAGAACAACCATTAAAAACACCAACGAAAGAAAATAAATAAAATAACTGATTCTACCAAAAAAAAACTACAAGGGTTGTTCAAAATGAATTTCATTTTGCTCGATATGTTATCGTTTAAGCAAATCCAGATTATTTCTCATTTTTTCAAACGTGTTTTCTACTCTTTCAACTAGGTCTTCAAACTATTATTGTGTGAGTGAAATAAACGTTTCGAGTTTAGATGCATTAGAAAAAAGAGCCAAAAATGCTCAACCCATATATTATATTTCATATCAATTTGTTGCAAATAGTACAGATAAAAACGGAACATTAGCTATGATTGGAATTTCATCGACTCAGTTCAATGTTTTTGGAAAAATAAATCAATAGCAGAGAAAACAAAGTGTTATGTCTGGAAGGAAAACCTAAGATCATAACAGGATTTTTTATCTGACACTGTAGTCTCAATACATCTACATTTTTTAGGTATCTGATGAGTGCTTATGTAGAAAATGCGAAGTGGGATAAATCATGTTCTATTTATATTTAAAAAATCAGTTACCCTATTCTTTTTTTAATCCTCACTTATGTTATATTAATCTGTTACTTAATTGTTCTTTTATTTCTGATTTTAATCTCATATCCACTCTGAACCGTTCTAGTATCCAGTGGCGGCTGGTGCATAAATGCTGTAGAGCTACAAAATGCAAGTATATCATCTACATTTCACAGAAATTATTTTAGATATTCTAAAATATACGTAAAATATATTTTATGGATAATCTCATTAATTTTAATTATTTAAATAAATAGTAAATAGTGTGTGTGCCAATGACTAGATTAATCCATTGTGTTTATTATTAAGCAAGCAGAGATGTCACGTCGGCTACCACATTAGAAAGAAGGCGACAGCTGCTAATTTGAGTGGGGATGGTTTGTGCGAGTATGTACATCTAAAGAACAGGCATGCGTTTTGCGTTTTATGTTTTATGAATGAAGCAGTATACTACGCTTGCTTTACATGGCTGTCACACTTCAAATTTAATTGCGTACTTTCCTGATAAACACTATAAAACTCATAAAACTATAATAGTTGCAACGAGGAAACATATATTGAACTGATAATAACTAGCATTAAGAATGCAAATAATATACTTCCCTAATGTAATTTTGAAAGCTTTTGCGATTTAGATCCTTATGCTTAGTTAATACTGAATTATAACAATAAACAATCCTTGTATCAATACTCTCCCACACTCTCTCATAATAATTTGACAAGTACGTGGATGACACCGTGAATATTTGCAATTCGATTTTTGTAAACAAAATTATACTAGTAGTTTTTGGTCTTTGGTGTATACACTGCACTGCTTGGGCCGCCAGCGCTCATCGTCTCCTTTAGTTGTTCTAGTAGTCTTGATAGGCAAATGCCTAAAAAGATTAGTTAACAAGTTTGCGAACAGCGAAACTTTCGAGTCAACAGTATTATGATCAAAAATTAAGAAAGGTACATTGCAATTGTTTAAAGTAGAATTGTTCAATACATTTTTTTTTTTTTGTAAAATGTATATGAGATACTTGCATTTTTTTGCAGTTCTGCAGCTCTACAGCATTTATGAACAAGCCGCCACTGCTAGTTTCGTTACAATATTGGCTTACTATAAAAAAAAATTGTCTCCAGTAAAATGGGCAGTTGGCAATTTTTCAGTAAATAAATAGATTTGATTAGCGACAAACAATACGATTTTTCGGAAGAAATTCTATAAAATCACATGTTTTGATTTAGGCTTGTCCATCCAATTATTGCAATCCGTTACAATCACAGTATCGACACGGTGTCACTGATCACTGAATCGATAAATACGGTAGGCATTGGGGTGGAAAATATTTTATTATTTACGTCAATACTGATAATGTCTTCATTATCTTAGTGTTTACTATTTATCATACTATTTATTATATGAAGGGTAAGGGGAAAAAACCAAAGATGCCCACTTTATAGGATTTTTTAAGGAACCAACTTGTTATGTTGGTGATACCGAGTCCCAAACACATGCAAAATTATAAGAGAAAAACATTAATGCGGTCCGAATAATAACGACAT